>MU251768.1:0-31305 GCA_019669835.1 Amylocarpus encephaloides
TATTTAAGCTTTCGTTTCTCTAGAACTCTCTTCTCTTCTTACTTTATTATTCGCTTAATATAGTAGTTTTCGTTTAACTCTATATTTATTATAATAAGTATAAGTTTACTTTATATAGTTATAATTATAAAAGAGCTTCTTTTAGATTAGAAGAGGTCTAAGACTTCTAAGAAAGAGAGGTAGTAGTTAAGAGTTAGAAAGAAGTTAGAGTCTATAGTCTTATATTAAGCTTTAAAATTATAGCTTATAAGTTATAAAATCTAGTTTAAGTATTTTAGACTATTATTAACTTAATAAACACTACTTTAAAGATAAGAAAGAACTCGATCTTTATAATATAGTTAATATAAGTCTTAATAAAGGTCTTAATTTATTAACTATATATCTACTTTAAGATACTAAAATATCTAATATTAAGTAGCTATATAAGATAAGATAAATAAGAAGGTAAATAAAGAGTAATAATATTATATACTTTATAATACTCTTAAAACTTAGTTAATTTATAACTCTTATATTTATCTAATATAAGAATTTAATATAAACTCTTTATATAAGCTATAGTATATTTATTAAAGTATTTAATCTATTCTAGACCTATCTTATTATTTGTTTATCTATTACTTATTAGCTTAATAACCTAGTTGTTTAGAAGGTCGCTCTTAGTATACTAATTTATAAGATAGTTCTTCTCTTAAACTACTAAAAATAGAGATAATATCTAACTCTTACTACTTATATAAATAATTACTAGAACCTACTCTCGATTCTCTAACTAAACTACCTTTTCTTTACTACGTCGATTAGTATATATAATAACTATAGAAGAGTAAATAATATCTATTATAAATTCTATTTTATTAAAGTTATAAAAATCGTAGTCTAGAATACTATATTTCTCTCTTACGTTCTTAATAAGTTAAAATTATATACTAATAAGCTTAAGATCCTTATATAAGGCTCTTTAGAAGTCGTAAACGCGATTAAAACACGTCTTTAACTCTAGTTATTATTTTATAAATCAATATACCTAGAGCTTTCTAACATAACGTCCCTCTTAAGATTCTAGTATAAAATTAGCTATATCTTTTACACTAGCTAGCTAGGACGTAAATCCTCTTACGTTTATATTAAGTATATATTAAAGAATTACTTCCTCTTCTAATTTAGTTAATTTATAACTTACTAAACGAGCTTCGGAGCGAGAGGTTCGGCCGGCTATTCTATCGTAGAGTATTATTTCAGGCACTTTATAGATCTTTATAATAGACCGGTAGCTAATTTTTCTAGATGATCGAATAGCTTCTATAGCTAGAATGATTCTTACTTCTTAGGTTTAAACTTTCATATTTAGTTATAAAGAAAACACGTGTTAAAGTTTGTAGGTTGGGTGCCAAGGGAAAGTGCGCGACTCACTGATAAACCACGTTATCTGTAGTCGGTATCTACAAAATGGTTATCCTCCCTGCCTTGGTTAATTGTGGTTGCGCCAATCGTTCTAGGAAACTGCCCAGAAATGTTTCAAGCTTACAGTTGCCATAGATCTGCCCAGATGGTCAGAACATATTTGAATACATTCGTGGGGGGCTCTTACGGAGTTCATCCCATCTTTTGAGTGACATATGTTGTTCATGTCTGAAGACTTGGCGTTTCCGGTTAGTTGCCATCTCGGAGTTTAGTAAAAGGGGAGCCTAGCGTACAAATACCACTACTGAAATTGTTTCTTGAATAAACATTGTTTTTGGACAAGAGAAGGCGAGCTGATTTCACGAGCACTGACTGGAGTATCAACAAATACCGCCTGAAGTTTCACAAATATAAGGTTTTAGCTGAGCAGTCGCAGAGTATTGCTCGCTGTTTATAGTTGTTAGAATTTGTTAATATGGGATGTTATTAGTAGAAAAATATCAATTGGCTGATGCAATTATATATACTAAGTCTTATAGTTATCGAGGAAGAGTATTATAAAAATACACTTTGCTCCTACTTTTAGTCACTCTATTAAATTTATTAGTGTATTGTCTATTTCACTCGTACAGCCTTAGCATACATAATAAATATATTATTAGTAATGGTAATAAGTCTCCCCATATATCTAATCTTTCGCTACTGAATACTGTAACTACGCAACTACATTGTTGGAGAACACTCCGAAACACGGTGATCTTTAGCTGTTCACTACCCTCAACCCATCTAGTGTTTGCCTCGACTGATGAGCTGTTGTGATAATGGAGTGGTCTGAAAGTATCATCTGCTTTAACCAACAAAATAATTGGATGACTGGTGATCGGCTATTCTTTGGGCCTGCATATAAATATCAGCGAAGCACACGAGTTGCAACAAGTTCCAGAAATCATCTTCAATCTTATTTGAGTAGTCAAAGAAATTGTTTCCGTCGCAATGCAAATTGTATGTTCCGGGGTTTTTACTTCTCGGGCTTTCTAATGGGGCTAAGGGAGAAAGGGAGGAGAAATTTACCCAGAGCTGTCTTCCCCGACAACCCAAACATGTTGCTAGTTGTGGAAGTTGACTCAAACCCTTGCTTCTGCTATCTGCGTTCCCGGAAGCTCCTGAGGTCCCGGGGCCAGGAGTATTACCCCCAAAGGTCCCAAACGGAAGCTTTCCGGCGCTTTACGGTGCAGACCCCGATGTTGTCTGATTACACGATGATGCGCCGAGTAAGGATGGAGTAGTTGCCGAGCCTCTAAAGGGACTAACTGTGGCATATGGTGCTCCAAATCCAGTCAAATTAGGATTTAATGAAGTTGCTGGCTGACCCGATGACGTGAAATGATTATTCGGAGTTGAGGGATTGCTGGCAGTGGACTCTTGCCTTGCAGATGAAATCAATATTGAAGGCTGCCCAGGCTCTCTACTTACTGGAGTCGTCCCAAATGGAATATTTTTGCTAGTAGAGGGGAATAAGCCACTGTGAGAATCTGCGGGTGACGTTGTGGGGTTAGATACAGGTTGCTCAAACAACCCGGTTCCAGTAGCCTTGGAAGTTGGATTCTGAAACATGGATGGATTCATAGATGAAAACCCTCCAAACAATCCGCTACCTGTAGCTTTAGGAGTTGGGTTATCCTTCATAGAAGTGGTGCTAGGCGAAAATCCTCCAAAGGAGCCACCACCTGTAGCTTTCGGAGTTGGGTTATCCTTCATAGAAGTGGTGCTAGGTGAAAATCCCCCAAACGAGCCACCACCTGTAGCTTTAGGAGTTGGGTTATCCTTCATAGAAGCAATGCCCGACGAAAATCCTCCAAAAAAGCCACTACCTGTAGCTCTAGGAGTTGGGTTATCCTTTAGGTTATCCCTTGTAGCAGCAGTGCCAGACGAAATTCCTCCAAACAATCCACTGCCTGTAGCTTTAGGAGTTGGGTTATCCTTTGTAGCAGCAGTGCCAGGCGAAATTCCTCCAAACAAGCCACCACCTGAAACCTTAGGAGTTGGGTCATCCTTTATAGAAGCGGTGCCCGACGAAATTCCTGCAAAAAAGCCACTACCTGTAGCTTTAGGAGTTGGGTCATCCTTTGTGGGAGCGGTGCCCGACGAAAGTCCTCCAAACAAGATACTACCTGTAGCCTTGGAAGTTGGGTCATCCTTTGTAGCAGCAGTGCCAGACGAAATTCCTCCAAACAAGCTACTACCTGTAGCCTTGGAAGCTGGGTTATCCATAATAGAAGTGTTGGAAGTTGGGTTATTCTTTGTAGCAGCAGTGCCAGACGAAAGTCCTCCAAACAAGCCGCTACTTGGGTCTTTGGAAGTCCAGGTATTAACAGGGGATATGAACTTGGATGAAACTCCCGTAGATGGGCCGCCATCGTGCGGCTTCTGCGTCTTTGGAGGACCGGATATTGTGGTTGGACCAGGTGCACTCGCGTTGCTTAGAAATAAGGGGCTCTCTGGGTTCTTCGCACGTGTTCCTGCGCCAAAGATACCACCTCCAGTGGGATATGGGGTGGGTAGTTTCACGAATTTTGGGTTGAAATTGTGGGCGATATTAGGTCTCTCACTACTGTTCTCACCAGAATTTGGATTCTTGGGATCTTGTTCTGGCGCTCCCTCTGATTTTGTTGCCGTGAAACTACTGTCCCCAAAGCCGAACAGTTCTCCATCCCTATTTCTTTTCGATTTAGGAGTCGAAGCTTGTTGGCTGTTTGATTTTGAGGAGGCTATAGTGGTTGGGGGAAGCCGCACTCTCACCCGCGGCTTCCTATTGAAAGAGCATGCACTTGTTGTAGGTGACCTCGAAGTTGTTCGTAGACTTAGAAGTGATATTTTCCCAAGGTCTAGTGCCATATCTTGAGATACAGTAGTGGATGCATTAGGGGAGGGTTTTTGACGTAAGTCTATAGTGAATGTTAGTACCTATCCCAAAACACAAACCCATTTTATGGTTCTACCCTCATGCGTCCTGTTGCCGATTTTACATGGCACTTGAGGATAGAGCTGAGTCTATCCCCATAACAGATTACACACCCTTGTGGATCATCAAACAAGAAAAAGTATTACGGCTTGAGGTTATTTGAAAAAGAGAGCATTGTGACTTACCACGAGGGACGTGTATTAAGTTCTTCTGGCATATCTTTAGAGATTCCCTTAAGCATGTGAGCTTATTCTCCAACTTTCTCCGGTTTCTTTGAACCTCTTCCGAATCTGATGCGAGGCGATCGAGCGTGTAATCATCCATTTGGGGCACCTTATCTGCTGGGAATATGTTTGCAAGATCGCCTATCAGACAGCTCTCGACGACCAGAGTCGCAACATTGTCGACAAATGTGTTCATACTAATCTGTGAGCAATGTTAGCTTATATCATCAAGACCTCGTGATACATCAGCATCACGACAAGAGTATAACGTACATCATAGTAAGCGTTCATGCAACAGATGATCTCCGAAAATTCAAAACTTCCAACTGGTTCCCTTAGGATCCTCGTCTGTGTGTTGCGTTTTTTCAAATCTTCCTCAGCGGTATCTTTGTCGTTCGTACTCTGCCCCTTTAGAGATACTACCTCTTTTCGGACTCGTGTCAGTTCGCGTCTGTACTTAGCCTCATTCATACTTTTGGCAAGTTTGTTGTTGTATGAAATTGGATGATACCGAGTGTGTGGGACCAAGATCTCATGTAGCTTAATTTTGGCTTCTGCGTTCTTGGATTCCATAAGTGGATCGACTACTTCGGTTAAAATCGCAATCGATGTTTTGTTGTCGGCCAAAGAGTCAAAGGCGGCCTCTAGGAACAGTTTGACAGCTCGCCAGACTGTCTGGACATGATGTTCAGCAAGAGTGGTCCACTTAGCTGACTGCTCACGGAAAAGTTCACCGATTGTGTGATAGTTGAACACACCACTCAGCTCTCTTCCCGTAGTCGCTTGTGATACCATTTCGATTTTCCGTATGAAGTCCTCGCGGTCAACTTCTTCTGCTGATGCAAATTGATCTGACCCGGGATAATTATCGAAGAACCCCATCGCACTACACCTCTGACTCTGGGCTGGTCCTGCATTGAGCTCTCCATCTTCCGTTTCATCTCCCCTAATAACCCATCGGTGACCCTTTGAGTTCATAAGACCAGAAAATTGATCATTCAGATTCTGCACCACGGCTCTGAGGTGCCTATCATAGCCTTCATTACTGTATGTATCCGCAAAGAAAGGATGGAGTTGATCACTCCATGTGCCATCAATAGCAGCTTGTGCAAGTGTCTGAAATCGTTGAGCAATGCCAACAAGATGGACTTCTTTGGCCTGGCGTGATGATCTTTCCTTGCCTAGTTTCCTGAGTTCAGCTTCCGACTTAGTAATTTCCTGGTGTATTTCCCCAATTATGTCCGGCAAGCTGGACGCGATCCGCTCATGGAGGACTCTACTTAATCGGAGTCTAAGGGAGTCGATTCCAAGGGAGTTCTGATCTTCGAAATTTGCCCATGGCTCTTGTTTAAAGAACATGGTTTCCGAGGCGTCTCTTTCCGCTGCAGTTTGATCTAGGCTCCTGGGATCGCGATTTTTCAGAACGTGCCAACCCAACTTAAACTGATGAGTTTCTGATTCATTCAATGCAAGTTTGCGAAAAGTACTTGTGCTTTCTGGACCTTGTTGAGTTAAGGTATCTGGTTTGGTGATAATTCCCATGGTTCTTTTTCGATCAGGATCTGCTGTCGTGGCAAGAGAAAGAACGAGTTGCAGAGCTGGATCGCTCTGAGCAGAGACTATAGCTAAGATAATACTACGCGGGTCATTCATGTATTGATTAACCATATCGCGGACATTATCCACATCTTTCTGTGTCTGATCCATGTTCTCTGTGTGGATGATCCCGGGGAGGTCAACAATAGTTATTGGAGGCCATTCTGGGTTACAAAGTTGAATGCTAAGTTTATCATCGAAAAAAGGATTTGCTGAGGTTGTTGTTGAGGCCTCCATCATAACATGTTTCGCGGATTCAACCAGGCTCGGTACATCTTCAGGTTTATCGTAAGGTTGCGATCCTTGGAATTTCTCGAGGATGCCTCTCGCACGATTGTCAAAGATACGAGAAAGACCTGGAATAATGTAAACAGGGTTCTGTCCACTCGGCACTCGTCGAACAATGAGTTCCGTTGCGAATGTCGTGCATAGGTTGTCCTTGGCTGGGAATGGTACATGAGAAATGGCTTCTAGAACAGAGCTCTTTCCTGAAGACTGATCGCCGCATACAATTAATTGTGGGAGAGAGACATAATTGCGAAGCCCTCGCCGAGTCAACTCGTCAATAGCATCAAGAAGTTCAGACTGGCCAGTATACTGGAGCTGCTGGCCAACACGGGAAAGGTCCGATCGTTGTGTTGCTTGTGTTTCTGACATTGCAAAGTAAGAATGTGAATTGTTTATGAGAAGAGAAAAGAAAGAACAGGCTACTCGTAGAAGCGCAATATGAGGGGATGAAACGACGTAGGGGGGGGGGGGGGGGGTTTGGCTTGATTGGTGGGCTTAGCTTAGTTAGATACCTAATTGGCTAAGCGAAAGGCCACCAACAAACTTGCATGTTTCATGCATAAACCTAGAATATGACTTTCTACAACTCAAGAGTTGTTATCTTCATTTGTACGTAGTAAACCTGATGAATTATTCTATTTATCGTTTAGTCAAACTTCAATTGTTTTCGTTGCGCCGCATGGCAATCAAATGGCGTCAACTACCACAATGCTCACCTTACTATGATACACCCCCTATAAAGTCCCCTCACATGTTGAACCCTTTGTGCGCAAAAAGGCCAAAATGTGAAAATTCATTGTAGGTCAATCCAAGCCATGACGTGTTGGGAGATTCTCAGAATTTTGGATTGCTACCGTCGGGGGTCGATGTGACTAAACATTGATCAAATGGTGGTACCTCCGTGCCCAGCTGGTCTACACGCCCTTGGACCTTGGTCTATGCCGTAATTCGAAGAGAAAAACTTCCTTTTTCTCTCACTTTTCTTCTTATACAAGGTAGACTTGATGTGGCAGTTTAATGCCGATATCATTACGTGCTAAGATGCCGCACCGCAAACGAGGCTAAAAATTTACTCTGCTCTTCTAAATTGGTTACCTTACCTCTGCTCTTCTTCAATGACCACCGAGAACGTTCCATTACCCTACGCTCCGGATCTTGTTTTGGATACTACTGCCTGACAAAGTAGCATAGCAAAGCAGACCCCGTATCTAGCGTCTGTGGTTTGATCCATCAACGTCCCCATCATGCCAACCCCGTTCGGCTTCTCCATTTTCGACGTGCTGGACGTCAGCATCCCTGTGAAATACGTCTTCAAAGCGGTGGACGACAGTTCTGGCTCGGCGTAGAATATCGAGAGCTATGGGCTCTTGATCGAGAATTGCTTGAAGTCGGAGCGAGCTTATGATGCATCTGTCGAACTCAATGCCGTGAAACACACGGTACGTGGAGTTACAGATTTGCGCAAGGAATATGTCGAACATTTCTTGAGGAAAATAAAGGGGTACAAGAGGTTTAAAAGACAGAGGCTTGGGAAACAGATTGTGTGGCATAGAAAGGTCAAATAGGCGCTGATTCAGAAAGACGACTAGACGGTACAGAACGCAAGAGCAATGATACGATCAGCTGCACTTGACACGACAGGAACGGAAAATGGTAGTAGTGGAGTATAAAAACATTATATTTTCTAAGAGAGGAAAGGAGGTCGGTCACGTGCTACAGACTACTCTCGAGATTATCTCCGAAATCTAATCTAATCTAATCTAAGGTTGACCCCCACCAATATTGTACGAAAAAAAGTTCCCGGTCCTCTACATAACATCACCTTTCCTTACAGTACCTTCCACATCTCCACAAGCTTACCACTTCACCACCTCCTCCCAATCTCCTTTACACCCCAACACAAAAATGAAAGTCCTCACCCTCAACTTCCTAACTTGCGCTGTAAAGGCCTGCAAATCCTCAACCTCATCCTTCCCCCTCCACCCCAAAGAATGCGAACTAGTCTCCGACAGCATCGTGCCGAACCCAGCTCTCCTAACCAATATCCTACCTCGTGTTGACTGGTCTGCACTTATCACAATTTCCACCGAAGTAGCTTCCCCTCCCCAAGATCCGCGCATCAAGGAGGAAATGCTAACGACGATGATGGCAGCTTGGATTTCCGACACTTCCACCCACCGCGCCGACGATTGAAGAACTACAGTCAGATGAGAAGATGATGGCGGAGCTGCATACGCTATTACTCGAGACGCAGATCAGTGAGGGGAGCTTGGTGTGTGGGAATTGTGGACATGAGTACAAGATCAAAGAAGGGATTGCGAATTTTCTGCTACCGAATCATTTAGTTTGAAGGATTCGACATGCGCTCTGCGGACAATTAAATATTTGGGTGGGGATGGAGAGGGTTGGATGAGGAAGAAAACGCCCGTGGGAGGACGAGGAGGGCTATGGATAGTATATGGAATGTGGAAGGCAATATTAGAAGGGTGAAGCAGCCGGGCACGATAGAGGAGAGGATCGATTGATGATACCCCAGGATTGGATGTGCACGGCGTTATGGAGGAAATGATACAAAATCGAAACGCTGTCGTTCTTCAGCCTCAAGACAATGAGATACACACCGGTTTACGGTAGGCATGTCTCCAAATCAATAAAGGCCCGGGGAAAATGAACCTTACTAAAATTTTGGGAAGACACAGCCATCATCACAAATTACATGCAGTGAAGTCAAGTAAAAGACATCGCCACTCGGAAAGATCTATTCTCTCCACTTCAGATCACGGAACTCTTTAAGTCCTCGCATCATAGCTAGCCCCAGCATCCTTTACATAGCCTTGCGATGCCACTCGGGCCGGCCCTATCTATTCATACAACTCCTTACCTCTGAGTCCCATATATCGTCACCACCCGCTGATGAAGCAGCACATCTGCCCGTGCCATTACCCGCCGGCCAAGACATCAAATGTTAAAGATTGAACGCCGCAAAAAAGGACCTCGGTTGAAAGAGTACAGTTTTTTTGCCCAAAGCCAACCCCACCGTTCTGAATGCAGTGCTTGTTAATATCAACCCAGTGCGCTTCGCCATGCTGCACAACTCCAAAAAGAAGTAGAAGAGAACTCTGTAGTCGGCCAGGATCCATGTCCGTAGTTGAAACGCCCGGGTGTAGAGAAGCAAGAAAAAATTAGTTTAGGAAGCCTTTGCAGGCTACTGTTCCACATAGGCAAGGGATACGATCCGTGCTACCAATCTCACGCTCAAACTTGTAATCATAAGTGAGTTCCTCATCTGTTCGGTGTTAGTCTCGGGTACGAATACCTGGGAACCTAGAAGAACTTACTCATAGCAATGTCACGTAGGGCATAGATGACAATGCGCTTGCTCTTTTCCACAGTGATGATCTTCGCTGTGCAATTTGGCATACAACTGTGGTTGATGAATCTGGCAATACCACCCTTCTTGGTGGCATCAACGACAGTGTTCTCGTCAATTCGGAAGAGGTAACTACTTCCAATGCCACTTTTCAAATATCGGAATTCCCGTAGATCGGCGACTTGCTGCCGTACCTTCTCACCAACATACTCGATGATCATATCGTTGCTAGCAATATTCTCCATAGCGTAGAGACCCCAGTTGTGAATAGCTGACCGGGCGAATTTGACGGGCTTCTTTCGCTTTTTCAACTGGTTGAACCTTAGGACGTCAGAATCGCCTCCGAGGGTCTTCTTCTGATCTTCGAGACCAGCCACAAAGCGACGGTTATTGACACGACTGGCTCGAGAATTTCCTTTGGCCATCAACTTCTCCGCGGCAATTTTAGCAGATGCAGCTGCTGCTTCGGCTGCAAGATCTTTGCCAACCTTGGATGCTTGAGCTTCTCTCGCTTCTCGCGCCTTCTGCACCCTGATGCGATGAGGGAGATACTTCGACTTCTCGGAGTTTAGGATCTTCTTATAGCCCTCTGTACGAGCACAACCGGACTCATTGGGGACGTAGTAGCCTTCCACGCGAGTTTCAGTGGTAACAGGGCCCTTTAGCCCGTTCCTGTTTAGGGTCTTCATAGACTCCTGCTGCCACGTCCACGACGCAACATTAGGCAGCTGGGAAGCAAGGGCGTATTGGAATGTCCCAGTAGCAGCTGGCTCATCCTCGTCGTCCTTGAGGATGTTCTGGAGACCATCCAAATCCAGGATATTGTCGAATTTGTCGTCCACCGTCGCTCTTGGTTCCTCCGCTGACATTCCCCATTCAACAGAGGTTTCTACAGGAGCAGTGACGATGACTTCCTCTTCATCCAGCTCAATGTCCACGACGTCGCCTTGTTGTTGCAGCTCATCGATGTAAATACCTTCCTGCTCGCGTTTAAGGGCCTCGCGCTCTTCGAAAATCTGTTTCTTAGACTTCTTTTTCTTTGCTGACTTGGCAGCCTTTTTCTTGAAATCAAGGGCAAGTTCCTCCTCCGTCTTGAGGATTCCATTGATGTCAGGCATAAGGGAATCCTCGTCAACAGTTGAAGCAGACAAAGGAAATTCGGCTTCAATCTTATCTGCATCGATTCCAAAGAGTTCCTCGTCAGTCTTCTTTTGTCGCTTCAGAGCAGCTTCAACCTGAAGATCAAGTTTCCGTTTCTTGGAGGGTACGATCGAGTCATTAAGAATGAAAGCTGCCTCACTTGCAGAATCCTCATCACGTGTGTCCACAGAACCAGTTTCCTCCTTGAAGCGGTCTCGCTCTACAAGGAGGTCCGTCTCGTCGCCCGAGGATTCATCCTCTGTGTCTATACGGCTGCGAGACCGCGAGTCAGGTTCCTCGGTAAATTGGGCCCGAGATCGATCCTCAGTGTCCTCATCAGAGTCGTCGTCCTCTATCCATCGATGCGCCAAGGGTCGCACAACTGGTCGCTTGATCTCTATCTTTGCTCTTCGTGGATCTTTGAATCCATCGTTGAGCTTCTTCCCAGATTTTGCCATCCTTATTCGACCGAGAGCATTCAAATTCACCTTATTCCCCATTGCGCGGCGCTCCAGTGGATCAGTACGAGAGTTAGGAGTACCAACAGGGCTACTCTCCATATCCTCATCATCATGTATAAGTGGTATTTTCATGTCCTTTGGATCCGGTATGCTGTATTTCCTTCTATTCAGCACATGATTGGCTGGATCCATGTAAGAATGGAGAATTGGCGCAGCAAACTTGGCTCGGATGTTCTTCAACAACTGTGCCTTCAATTCTTTACGTATGACTTCGATAGCTTCTCGGGAAGGGTCGAAGTTCCTGGCCTTTTCTTGCTTTTCCTCGTCCTCATCTGCCACAACCTCCTTCTTGCGATCAATCTCATGTTGCTTTCGTCGCAACTCAATTTCCTGCTGGAAAGGGCTTGGGCTCCGTCTTCGAATAGACACCTGCGCTCGTTGCGCGCTTGCTCTAGCGCCATTGGTGCCATACGGATAAATTTTCATTGCCATATCATAAGTAAAGAATTGCGTACCATTCACGTCATGATAGCATCGTTGGGCGTCTGCTCTTCCATAGGTATTGTTAGCGTAGATGACATAGTATCCATATCGATCGAATTGCACATCAAAATCACCGTAATGTCGAAGTCTCTTTCGTAAATGGGGGACAGTCACTGCCATTATGGGTACCGAGTCCTTCGAGATGAACAAATATGGTTCGCGCTCCAATTTGAGCGAGAGGGGTTCTTCTGTATCAAGTGCCTGCTGCGCTCTAGGCTTCGTCGGTATGATCGGGGCGAAAGGAATTCGAGGAGGCCGTGACGCATATGCTGCCGGTCCCTTCGGGGCGGTTGGAGGAGGACCAGAAGATTTCGCTATCTCTAGTGGCTTGGGGATTGCAGGCGGCGCACTCGTTGGCGGAGGTGGAGGGGGACTCGGTCTCGGTTGTTTGCTGAGCAGCTCTTCCATCATTCGCTGACTCCGCTTCCCCTCCGAGTCAAACGTGACTCTGATGTTATTTTGCCCAATACGATGACCGTTTCCTTTGGCGACAGCAACTCGGGCTGCCTGTATGGCAGTTACCAAGATGGCACCCGACTTTGTTTTATCCTTGTATCGGAATGTGCCAATGCCCAAACAAGTTCCATTGTCAGGATGGAGTTTGTTGCTGCTTTCTGCGATTTCTCCAAACCCAGAGAAACATGCCGTCAAACTTGGAAAATCTTTGATAGGATCAAAATTGGAGACTACAATCTGGGTAGGAGGCGCAACAAGAGAAGTTCTCGCATCATATTTATATGCTCGCAGATTCTCTGGCTCATGCAGCAATTGAGATTTCGGGAGGTGGAAATTGGTATTTATATACCCCAATCTACCACCTTTGGCAAGTCGCGGATCCGGTGGGGGAGCGTCATCTTCCTCCTGCAAAGCCATTAGCTAGACATTCACACAAGCAAGATGACACTCCCCGCAAATTGTATACGTACCAAACCAAACTCCTTGTAAATCGGTTTCGCCTTTGACTTTTTCCTTTCTGAAGATGAATTCTTCTCGTCTAGGAGAGGATCGTATGCACATTTATTTCCTTTCACGCTTCTATTCGGGTCGCGGGCAAATGTTCGCGGAGTCGTGGGCCTCTGCTCTGCCAACGGACTTTGCGCTTGTTGGAGGTCATGTAGGGTAGTCGTTTTATCGCCAGTGATGCCGCCTGATGGGCCGCCCGAAATCTGTTGATACGGGCTGGGCATGCGATTTGGTGAAGAATCGATGTTGGTCAAGGGTGTCAGACTATTCATATTGTTGGTGCTTCCGGTCGTCGCCATGTTCGAATTTGGAGCAGGAGCGCTGAACACAGATGACACCGTGCTGGCGAGCGAGCTCGCTGAGCCCACACCGTAGAGGAGGTCGCCTTGTATCGACTCGTTGTCATCTGCCTGAGAGACAGGAATATTGGGATAGGGGGCTTTGTTCTCTACCCCAGCATGGAGGGGGAGGGCGGTATCGTCAGCGCGGCTAGGAGCATTCGTCGAAGAACTCTGAGCAATGCCTGCTCTGATGCCTGGCATTTCAATTTGTTGCGACTTAATCTTTTCCCTTTCCATTGCTTTGACCTTGGCGGCCTTCGGGGCAGAGGGGAAAAATCGCGCGAAGTTTGCACCCGACATCGTGGCACAAATATCGTTCTACCTCTTCCCCCGCCAACAGACCATCATCTCTTTGCTGATATCCAGTAGGCAACGGCATGCAGTAGTGAAAGGGGCGACAGCCACAGATGTGCAGTGAGCGAGGGGGGGTGCAGCGCGACGCCCTCGAGGGACAGATTTGACGTGCAGCGATGTGGTGAAGGTGAGGTACAGGCGGAATTCGTCGCGAAAACCAGAGGGTATTGATGAGAAGATTGCGCACGAGAATGAAGTGGTGAAGGGGATGAGCGATGAAGATTATGGCCTTGTGGTTGTGATTTGTCTCGCAGAGGAAGAGGAGTGTAGTTGGGGGAACTTATTTTGGCGCTAGTCCGCATTCGGCCACCATGGCAATCTTCCAGCAGCTGGGATCGATGATGAAATACATACGAAGTACACACCGCACACACCGTGGTGCAATTCTATCCACCATTCTACCATGGAGATGTCTTTCACTACATTGCAGTAGTTTGAACATTTAACCATAGAGTTCAATGCTCGATCTTCCTCATGTCCTCCTCATCGGCTAATTGGCAAGGTCTCACTCAAGCCAGCCGAGCAAACACGAACCATTCACGTCTTTGAGTTCACTCATTTCACGCGACCTTTTAGTATTGAAGTATTTTCCGGTCCAAAGCTTCATGCTTCAATCAATACTCCCCACCTTACGGAAGCAATTTCATTCATTTCCAACGCGGCTTCTCGAGATAAAGTCTCGAGATGAAGTTATACTCGAGATCGGGACTTCCTCCGTAAGCGACCCTGACTAGTGACTAGACACGAGCTCAGAAAACCCCTTGTAGTAGGGTAGCCATTGATATATTCTCTCGGGAAACTCCCAGCCGTGAATTGCCTCTACTTAGGTTGATGTTATTTGAATAGCCAGTCACTTCATGACAACCAAGCTCCCATCAGCCTTCCTGTAGGTGGGTGGTAAGTGTGATATGTCGCATGACCATATATATTCTAAGGTAGGAGGCTTGCGATTTGCACCGTCGACTGTTGATTATGAGATATTCTAACGCCAACTGGGGGTTGAGTATCAAGTAATGAGTCCGGGATCGTCACTTGGTTCTAAAATAAGTGGCACTAACTAAACACACACCGTATGCCCTTTCCGCCCTCTCCTGGCACAGTAAGGTTAAGCGTCGAACGAACAATCGAAATGGTCCATTTTATATTTAATACTTTGGATAGACTTCCATCAACGGTGGATGGTCTCTTATACTTCCCCCCTCGATGCCCTCCTCTCTTGTAACGTATTGGGTGTTCACGCTCCCTTGAAAGATATCCACCACCTCCGAGAAATGGTAGTTTTCCAAAATTTCTCCACTGACGAGGGGTTTTAAGAGAGCGGGTGACAACTCTACGTACACTAAACCTTACAGTAATTCTCCTAGGTATCATAAGATAATATATTTATATATCCTAGATATATCCTAGATAGGACAGGAGAATGGGTTTTATTCTCTTCTCCTAAATAGGATAGTCAAGGTCTTTAGCTACTAAAGTACTTAGGTGTGCGTCGAGTTTTGGACCGCTCTCTTATTTTACAATACTTATATTCGAGTCGATTCTAGCTAGCCTCCTTGAGGGAGTTCTACCAAGGCCACCTCTAGGAGGCGGAGGAGAGAATGCACAATAGGTAGTCAAGATATATCTTACATTGTAAAAGTCCAGTGTATGAGAGAATATTCTATTCCAGACTCAAGTGTGCTGCAATTTACAAAGAGTAATAAGCCAGTCAATGACCTTCCTAGTCCTGTATATCCATCCTGTCAAGAGGGTGGCAGCACCAAACTCCAACCCATGGTACGCCATACGTTCACGGTCTCCACGTTCACTCCGAACTTGTGCCGATTGTCAAGACAAACTCTTCATCCTCTTCATCGGCTCCTCGCAAACTGTCTGGAATGACGCCTCTCAATCCCGGCTCCAAGTCCTCGTCATCTCCATAAAATGCATTTAGGAAAGTCAATCTCGATCTCCACTCCTCTTGCTCTGTTTCCTTCTGAGCGAAGCGGGCTGGAGTGATCGTGGTATCAGATGCCTGGCTTATGTTGCTAACACTTCTTGTCATGCCACCACCAACTCGCTTCTGGGGAAGAGGAGGGGCAAAGGAATCTTGTAGAGCCGAAGGTTTGCGAAGAGCTCCTGAGGCTGAACGACCTTTGGAATATCCTAGAGTGCTTCTTGATGCATTGAGAGCAGCACTATTGCGAACAGTAGAAGGATTGGTTGTTGGCAATGGAGCTGGCTTTCTCGAGAGAAATGAAACAGTTGGCTTAGGTTTCGGCTTTGCAACTGGAGCATTTGAGGTTGTTGGGATGCCGGATAGTGCTGCTGCTGCTCGTCTCGACGTGATTGTCGCAGGAGCCCTGTTGGAAATCGCATCTGGCTTCTTGACTTGTCGAGTGACCTTGGCCTTTTGCTCTGGTTCCTTGTTTCGCAAGTGACGGAAGGTTTCTGGTACATCTCCCACAGTCCAATCCTCCTCCATCATCTTCAATATCCGCTCATCCGCATCCTTTGCTGACTTGGCATAGCTCGCCTCGAGTTCTCGATCAAGTCTGGTCCGACCTTGTTGATCTACTTGCAGACGGGCGTTGGCGAGAGCATCGATAGCACCAGGGCCTTTGGCGAATTTATAGTTGATACATCCCTCTGGGAAAACATCCGATTGATAGGGTATCGCCTTGACCGGCGGTGGTGCATATTCTACCTCCAACTCTCTTTCTCTCAAAGGACTCTCATCTCCGTGAACTTCCAACTTGGCAGTTTCGGCATGTGTAACTCTCTTAGGTCGGCGGGCACTCGTTTGCTTCTGGATTGTCTTCTCGGGTTCTTTGTCTGGACCGGAACCCACGGGAGTCTGAAAGGCTTTGGCTTTGGCGTTTGTGGTTTTCATACCAAGGGGAGCTCTGGCTCTGGTACCTATTAATCCATTAGTCCACGTTCAACATGTATTGTAGCTCGCTTTCATCTCACCGAGAACAGGAGTGATGAAGGCATTCTTGTCCAAGGCACCCTTTCCACTAGCCATCATATTCTCCAGGCCCCTTCCCATCCCAGTTTTTCCTCCAAAGATCTTTGTCACATTTTCGTCATTCAAAGGAACCTTCAATGGTGTCTTTGGATACTTGTTTCCGGGTGTCTTTGGCTGCAAGGCCCTAGTGCTCTGGTTCAATGGTTTGGAAGCCGCAGCAGCTTGGTGGCCATGAACCAAATTCTCCTGATCACGGGCGGCCAACATTTTGACAATAAGACGTATTCACAACAATAACGAAGTTAGAACGGATTACATTAAGTTGCATTAATTATCCTTTGGTCATGAATGGATGTCTCGATAATTTCGCAAGTGTGGACAATCCCGGTTGGCACAGCAACATAATTGGAGACTTGCGTGCAGGGGTGGGCATCGCCTGCCTTGTCAGACAAAACGATGCATGGGACGTTGATTTCTATCATCCCAAGCTTGTGAATCTGCCACTTTCTGTCCTACAAAACCATCCCCATCGCGACTTTTCTCACAAAAATTCGGCCCTTTTCTTCAGATATACCCAAACTGCTGTTTTCCGCGCACCACCGTCAACATGGATCGCATCAAGGATGTGAGTTGCACCCTCCCACTCCGCGACCCCGCCATTTGGTGGGCAGGATCGGCTTGTTAGGAAGCTATCAGAAGCAGCAACTCTGCCATCAATTTTGATATGAAGATGTTGGGACTGACAATATTATAACAGAAAATGAACTCTCTCCGCATCGAGGCGGATGAGTCTGCCGCAAAGGTCGAGGAGCTTCAGAAACAAGTTAAGGCCCTTGAGCAGGAAAACCTCCAAAAGGAACACGAAATCACCTCTCTTCAACACAAGAACCAACAACTAGAGGTAGAGGTGGAGACTGCGGAAGGGAAGAATAAGGAACTGAAGGAGACCGCCGATGCCAGCGGAGGCCATATGTCGCAAAACGAAGCCCTTCAACGAAGACTACAGCTCCTTGAGGACGAGGCTGAGGAGGCTGATAAGAATCTCCGCGAGACCAACGAAAAGTAAGTATCCCCTGCTAATGAAACCCGATTCTTTTGGCCGGTCCATATCTTATCTGTGGACTGTTAAAGCTAATACTATGTAGACTTCGACAGACCGATGTCAAGGCCGGCCACTTCGAGCGCAAAGTCCAGGCTTTGGAGGCAGACCGGGATCAATGGGAGGCCAAATACGAGGAGATGTCCAAGAAATACGCCGAAGTCCAAAAGGAGCTTGCAGACTTCCAACTCGAGATTGGCAACATCTAAGCGGGTTACGGTTTACTTTGCGTGCGAGATACACTGGAGCGAGTGGATGAATTTCGGAGGAGCTTTTACTTGCTATGTATTGGAAGAACACAACATGGGTGTTCTGCAGTTGAGCCTCGTAAGCGCTGGAGGTGGTACTCTGCGTCAACATAGAGGTCTGCTTTTGAGGGCAAGGTAATGCCAAATAGAGATTCACATCAGTTCCTCGTGTCGGCGTCAAGTCTACATAGCATCTTGGTCTGGAATCATGATACATTTTGTCAACCGTTGCCTCTTCGAGCATCTGCTCTACCTTTGTTGCCAGCTTTTTGCTTTGCCCTTGACAGTTTCCTTTCCGTCTTCGTCTCGTATCTAAACTTCTGCTTCCTAGGCTTCTTGGGCCAGACTTTCTTGTTCTTCTCTTCAGCATCAACCAGCTTGGGCACCTCTTCATCCTCCTCACTATCTTGTCCTGCAATTTTGGAAATGCCCGCTTTTGATATGTCCACTTCCTCCACAGTAACCACCGTATATTTGTCTTCGTCCACATACTCCTCTTCGTGGTCTACAGGTTCAACCACCGGCTCATCCTCAATACCTTCCCACGAATCACCCTCCTCACCTAAGCCCTCCACGACTGGTTCCATGTCCTTGAGAAGCCTATTGACAGCCTCGACATGCTCCTCTAATTCTTGCTTTCGCTCCTCTCGCAACTAATCAACCACGACGATCAGCGAGCGTCATTCCATAATGGTGTCCGATGTTGGCAATCACTAACCTGCTTTCGCATCTGGACTTTTTCCTCCTTCTCCTTCTTCTCTGCCTCTGCCCTTGCCAATTTCGCCCTTGCGACCTTCCGTTTGTGAAAACCACTCAGGTAGTCCGCGCGTGCATCATTATTGAAGGATATCTCCTCAATCTTATGTTCAATCTTCCGCTTTTTCGATGATCGCGAGAGAGGTGGGAGGACGGACTTCTTTGGGCGTGGAGCGCGAAAAATTCCTGCTTGGACCGCGGCGTCCATGGTGATTGGTATCGTTGTAGGATTTATGGGAGCTCCAAGTTGCGAGATTAAAGCATGTCCATTCGAGACAAGCAGACTCCTTCCATGTCGACGCTTCTTCAACTTGAGACTTTTTTTTGGAGGGGACAACGTACCGGGGATCTGCCGATATCATCATGGGTGCGCCGCGAAGCTTGACCTCAAGGCTTCACTTCTACAGTGAAGAGCATCACAGCTCAGCAGATAGCACGACTCCAACAGCAACGATGCGTTTCTCAATAGCTGCGATTGCAGCATGCGCTGTCTCCGTACAGGCATTCAAAGATACCTCGCCATTCGTTCTCTTCTCCTCTTCCCCGTATGTGGCAAGCCAGATCGCAAGCTTGGGATATGAGCTAATGATTGAGCTCTAGATTACAATCGTCGCTCCAAGGACAGCAGGAGAAACAATTACGACCTGCGTATGAAGTGTTGTACAATGCGAAGCAAATTCTCGGCCAGTGTAGTGATGACCTGTATATCCTGGTCCAGCAGGATGGTATCAGCGCCTCGGAGCTCTCTGCGAATGCACCGCATCTGAGGAACGCTTTGCAGACACTACCAATTGAGGGGAAATACATCGTGTCTGAGGCTTCTGGATTGACGAATATCGTGTCCAGGTTACATGAACATCTGATCACTGAATGCAAGGCAGCGCCGGCTACCAAGGGATCGACTACCAAGCAGGCTTTACAACAGAAGCTCGCTGGGCAGAAGAAGGATGGAGATGCGCCCATTGTCATCGAATGGGAATATACCTCGCTTTCTGGGCGTCAGTCGGGTCGGGAAGGAGCTATCGCGAATAATGGTATGCTGTCCAGCCACGATCGATTACACGCATATTCAGAACGGAACCTAAACTGACCATCTCAATTAGATGCCCACTTCTTCAACAGCTTCATCAAGGACCTCCCAGAAGGAACGAAATATACCATCATCTTCGGCACAACACCATCCACTGTCGTCGCTGAAGATGTCCTTGTCTACGAACCCAAGTTCGAGGAGCTCGCACACATGGATTTGAGAAGAAGTCTTGGGCCGAGAGAAAATAAGTATAAGACATCCAAGGATACTAGGCCTTTATTCGAGAAGTACCAATTCTTCACCCCTGGTTCGTCACGCTCCCATACGCTCCTAGAATAGGACACCAAGCTAACTGCATCACAGGACTTTTCATGGGTCTTCTCGTCTCAGTCATCCTCCTCTCCATCCTGGGCGTCGGTATGTCAGCACTTTCCAGTCTCGAAGTGTCCTATGGAGCTTTCGACAAGGAGATGGGACCTGCTGCTCAGAAGAAGCAGGGATGAAGGTTGAACTATTTTTTGATGTCTCGTAGAATGGGAAAGGATCGAAATGGAGTTGGAATGGCATGATTGATTGATCGGTTGACTCAGTGAGCATGCCTCTTTAGAGTGTATACAGTACGATAGTGTATTGCTGGACTTTTCTTGGTTGGTCGAGGGTCTGATTGACTAGTATTGACTAGTGCATAAATGGCCGAAAGGTATCTGATAATCTGGTTTTCAGTTCCCAAACTGTTTTCAATGTCCCTCTTGTGACTTGACGTCCGCCTAAACAATAATATCTCTGTATTGTTCTCTCAGTCAATCCAACTTGACACAATTCGCCTTGTTCCAAATGACCAATGCCACAATGTTCATTTCCAAGTGGACGAGTGGGGATGGGACGGCCAAATTTATGAAGGTCGAGTAGTTTGCCGAGTTACTCCCCGATTTATTTGGTTTCGAGTTAGAATTCAACAGGATGGCCTCTGTATACTCTCAAAGTACGGTCTTATGGTGAATAGAAGGAGGTGGTCCCTGGACTTTTGGTTCGACCGACTGGTCCGCTGTGAGTAACACAAATGAGTCCTTTCTGATTCTCTCATACTGCGGCTGTATATTTTTGGTATTCCATCTCGTAAGAACAGTAGACTTGATATCTCGGGGTCGCCACGAGCATCAATCATAGCTAATTTGGTAATATATCAGACGCCCATAACTCCTTTTCATGTCCACGCATGCTATGCATTTTCCCAGCCCAACGCCGTGCCAAACCCCAAAATCATCCTGTTTCCTACTTCTCAGGCGCATCCGGCAACCTCTCCACAACATACTTCCCCCTCGCCACACTAACAATCGGTACACCAGGCACCTTCCTCACTCGTCGCTTTAAATCCCGATCATTAGTCGCCACGACATAAATGCGACTCTTGACCACCCGATCCACAATGCAATCATCCGCATACACGCCCTTATGGTCGCACTGCAGTCTCTCCCACCGTTCATCCCTGGCGATGCGGAGCGCGATGCGGTATTTGGGGCCGAGTTTCTCCAGCTCCGCCATGACGCAGGATGTGATGATCGGGATGCACTTTGCGTAGAATGTGTCCATGAGGGTTTCGAGGAGGGGGAGCTTGCGCTGCACGGTGTGGGAGAGGAAGTTGGTGTCGAGGAGGATGGAGTAGGGTGGGACGAGGGCGGTGTTGTATTGGAAGAAGAGGGCCGAGGATACTTGTGGTCTATACATATGCAGACGTAGGTCAGCAAGCTTGGATGGATATGGAAGGGGAGGAGGGGCGAGGAGAAACGTACACTTCGCGGATTACTTCGGGGCATTTCTGGGCCCGCGCTCTTTCGGCGGCTTCGGCTTCTTTCTCATTGTTCTTTTTGAGGCGCGCGTCGTTTTGGCCGATTATTCGTTTGACCTAGAGGGGTTGGTTAGTTATGCGATGGAGGATGAGCTGAGGGCGACTTACGGCGCCGAACTTGCGCGTCTTTTTGGCCTTGCCCATGCTGAGCCCTCGATTGAATACAGTCAAACAGTTCTATGCGTAAAAGCGTGGAAAGCTGGGAGATGGGAGAAGGGAGAAGGAGAAGGGGGTACTGTGGGAGCTCTGCAGTGCGCCGCGATAAAGCTAAAGATTGAGAAATTTCTTAGATCAGTGGATTCTGCCCCCTCGTGACCATTCCATTCACCGCCTTGTTGATCGTTGCCCCGTGCACCGGCTATTAATAAATCCGAGTCGTATCGACTCGTCTCCCGCGCTTACCGCATTGGGACTCTCTGCCAAAATGCAGGAACATCGAAATCATCCCTTTACGAGTTTGCCATTTGCCCTCTCTCTCCCTCCCCACTTCAACCAGGAACATCGATATTCGATCAATCAGGTTCCTATCGACACTCGTTGCTCTTTCATTCTTCGCTTCATCAACACCCCATTATTGGCATATCCTGTACGAGTTATCAGAGCTGTGTCTCCGTCTCCTCGAAAAAGCAATTGTCGAACCAACCTTGTCAGGTATCCTTGGATTCCGCCGAGAAACAAGGACTGCGAAACAAGGACGACAACACGCCTGTTGGACGAACAACCACGCCAGGAGACAGCAGGAGACACGACCACTTCAACTTCGCACGGCATTTTCATCTTCTACAGCAGCACCACCCTAAACTATTCTCCCCGTCGCCCTCATCGCATCGCATTGGTACGAGGAGGCAATAGACAAACGTCTTCAAGGGTCTTGGGATCGGGCGCTCGCCTCAGCAGTGGAACCACAGCCTCAATAGTCCCCAGGACAAATACTTCAGCCAAACTCAGTCGACGGAACGGTCGCGATTCTCCTACATCGACTTCATCCAAGATGAGGCTTCTACGAGGAACATCGCTCTATTATACCTCGACGATCGCGGTTTCGTTACTTGCTATGAGTGCTTCGGCACAGAATACCTCGGGTGATAATCTCCCTGACCTGGCCACGGCCACCGCAGAAGATACGCCATCTGCGACGGTATCGAACACAGCATCGGCCGCGAAAAGTACAGCTGCACCAGCGACGACCGGGACAAATGCAAAGACGACAAGCGCTGCTGCGAAGACTGACGACGATGCATCGACGTCGAGCGTCGTGCAATCGACTGGGGTAATTACAGGATCAGGATCGTCTGCTGCTTCCATCAGCGCTCCCGCCATAACAATCACTGGAGATGCAACAGAGACCACTGGGGGGGCTTTGACTGGTCTGCCAACAATCGCCGGCCAATATAAGATCTACCCAGCATCCGTTCCGCCAACTCATAATGCACCATACATGCAGAGTTCGACACTTCCTGAAGGCACGGTTTTCATCGTCGTAGGAGCTATCCTTGGATTTATGGCTATGGGCGTGCTGCTATGGCGTGGACTGGTCGCTTGGTCTCTTCATCGGTCTGTTAAACGTGCCAATATGCAGCAACATATGTCTGACAACAAGGCTTTATTCCGTGCTCCTGTAGCACCATTCTACAAGGATCACCAGGATCGAGAATCGACTATTTCACTGTCTGGAATTGGCGCCAGAAACAATAAGAAGGGAGCGAGACCATCAACCCCATCTCGTATGCCAAACTCAGGATCTCTCTTCTTCTCCCCAACTGCTGGTGCAGCTGCCGCTGGTGGTCTCAACGGTTCAGGAAACCGCGCTTCTAATTATCTTCCGGCTGGATATTATGCTGCGGGTGCTGCCTCCGCAGGGAATCCTCAATCGCATGCCTCATTAAGTCATGGCCAATCGATCTCCATGTCGAATCTTGCGGCCCCATCTTCTGGTGGTTACGCCAGACCAAGAAGCATTGGCCAAACACCTCCTGATAGTCCTTCGCTGATGGCAACCCGAGGCCACATGGCAAGCAGCAGTACTTTGAATTTGACACACGCATATCACGGTGAACAGCGTGCGCCTAGTGCCTACCTGGAGGATTTGTTCGATGGCGAGACAGGACCACCAGTACCAGGACATCATCCCAGCGGTAGTAGAGGAAGTGGAAGCGGGCCAGCGCCACGATACTAATCATTGTGTCAATTCGATGGACAGGGCTGTACAGGAGTGTTATTAAAAATGGAGGGAAAGACATGCATCGCTCATTATCCTGGTGTTGGTTATAATTAATTGTTCTTATATACTGCTGGATGTTCCTCTTTGGGACCTGGAGATCCGAGGTTGGATGGCGTTGATTCCGCTTGGTTTTCTTGCTTTGCATAAGCACTCCTCTTTTGAATTGGAGTGCGGGAGTATGGGACGCTTAAGCCCATGGAGGTTAAGACTATTGGTGGGGTCGTTTGAGCGAGAAGACTTGGGGGTGTGAGGCGAAATGAGAGGGTGGAGGGTTGAGAATTCGTTGTATATAATACTTGGAATCAATAGGAAAGCATTCGATCAGTCTTCGGACATTTTGAACTTACGCCGCTTGTTGTGATCTATTGTGCTCTTCCCACATAGCGTTGATTCGCCCTTGGAGGCTTTCTATGTTTTCAAATGTTTCATGGAAGGAATCTACCATGGCCTAATGACTTCGAACGTGTGTCTTAAAAGTCAGGGTTGTATTACTATCCCTCACACGGCCCAACATAACATACACATACATCCTCCAGGCCTTCTCATCCCTCCTCGACAATGGATGCATTAAAGTGATTAGTAATTAGCTATACCCATGAGTATCCCTCCTCCCGGCAGTGTAACGAAAACGATCATCCTTTCGAACTATCACGAATTCACACTGTTCTACATGGAAATGGTGCTACCGGTGATTTCGCGGCGGACTGTTTGAGGTTCTTGCTTGCAGCCCTCGTTATGGATAGTGACTAGGAGAGTTTGTTCGGTCTTATGAAAATGTGGTTTTGTGATGAACTCGCGTTTGAAAACTTGAGCGCCAGCTCCTGCGAGTAAGGGGAAAGAGAAATTCTTGAGCTGCATTATGAAGGTGGTTCCTTTGAAGTGAGAGTTCGTTTGGATAGCAGGTGTTCCTAAGGAATTGAAAACCTGAAGGAAGTTTGATGTGTTTTTGAATGTCATATTGGAGGAAGTCAATGGTTTCAGATATATACTGCATTTCCAATGCAGCATCAAAATGAAATGTCACTTTGGTACGCGGCACAAAGGAGCACAGCCGTAAGAATTGTTGAAAATAAATCTCGTAAGATCCTTCCGCTAACCCTACTTATTTTCCCCGAACCGCGAACGCGAAAGTTGACAAAAGAGTGAAAATCGAGCCCGCGATTAAAGCTACAACATCTCACAGGTCAGTTGGCGCTAATGGCCCCAACGAGAGTAAATATGCTGACAAGGAGAACGCCAAATCCTCAAAAAGCCACAAATGTTTCTTCGCTTTGGCTCCTTGAGTCGAGAATTACTACTTTAAGAATGCTACCCCAGTGAATTTGAGAATGAGAGGTTGATATAACCGCTCGGGGGGATACCGTGGAATAATAAAAAGTGATAGCATGTACGCTTAATTTTGCTCGGCTGCGAACCCTCCTACGAGCTTCAAGCGCCAAGAAGGTTCCGGATTTCTCATGTAGATAGCAATGGACTTATCCAGCGACCCAACAAAACTACCACATGGGCATTTCCCAGTTAAGAGGCACGGGAATGACTTGACCAGCAAATTCCTTCTACTTCGTTCTTGCCCCCTTCTAGACAAACGTCCCATATTCGTTGGTGGCATCTCTCATCCCAATCTCAATTGCTTCAAATACCAGAGCTCTCTGAGCTGCTCCTCAGACATTTGCGTTGATATTACAAGTGTATCCGGTCTGTAATGTAGACACCATGTTCGATAACAACTACTAGACTTCAGATTTCCGTCATGGCTCCGCGTTGCCTCACCTTAATGATAGACAAACAGTTTCATGACCAGTCCCAAGTACAATCTTTGAAGCCGAGATGAGGTGAGTCGAGTTTGACAGAAGGTTGGTCCTCTGTTTTACGTCCCCGGTACCCAGGGCAATCTACAAGTTCTCTCGAAGCAGAATTTCCTGCCAGATAGCAATATCGTTTGACTACGAATTCTCACTTGCTCCAACGACTAGTCGTCTGATTGCCCCAGAAAGGGTTTGCTTGAAACGAGGTTCGAACATTCGACTTGCCTCCTTGGTCCACCAGGGCCATTTCATCATCATCCTTTGCCGATGGCACCCCCATTTCACCTACTCAAAGTATCAGTTGAATGTGCTCAAGGTTATACAAGCTCTTTTACCGTCGACATACCTCGAATGATCTCTATAGCTGAGATGAGTGGCAGGAATAGCAACAAGAGTGGCAGCAACTGTCCAAAGCTCCAATCTTTCTCCGCAGAATCTCTCAAATGAAGGGCATCTGGAGGCGAACCAAAAGCTTGCGAAAGCACGATGACTCTAACCGCTGCCCCGATCGCTATAGCCAAACTCAGGAGAATGGCGAAGAATTGAGTGATCTTCAACCACTTCCTCTCCTTCACATGTAGATACCAAACTCCCAGCACAAACATGAAGCAATTCCCCGAAATAACGGCAATCGTCCCAGCAATCGATATCCCCGCATTGCCAGCCGCGCCTTTTGATGGCACTTGCCAAACACACGCGATGGGCAGTGTTGGCGGAAGGTCCCTCATCGTCGCCATAAGCAAGAATATCCCCAATATGCAACTCAACACCAGATTTACAAACATGAAAAACTGTCTCAACCACCGTAGTACCCAATCCCGTTTGAAATCGTTGATCAAGGCTATCAAAGTGCCAATATGCGTCGCGGTCGAGAGGAGTGACAACATCCAGATGATGAAGAAGTGATAGGATACCATGAATTCCATTTTGGCTAGGCCAACACATTGGATGCCGAGACCGGTTATGACTTGCTGGTCGGAGAAGGAGAGGAGGAGTTTTCGGACGACTTTAGAATCAGAGGGGCCGCGGAGTTCGCGCAGGATTATGAGGGCGCTGAGCAGGAGAGAAAGACCGGCTGTGATGATGAAGGAGAGGAGGACCTGGGTGGTGAATTAGCCATCGTACTTCGAAGGCATCTGACTCTTATGTGGGAAGCTTGGGAAGCTTGAGTATCTGCAAAGGCTTTACTCTCGTTCGCGATGGCTGTACGGCTGAAAAGAAATCCATACGTACTCCTGCGCCAGCAACTCCCGCATCCGTGGCTGCATCCGCCGGCACCACCGTACAGTTTACATTGTCAAACATGGCAATGTCACTATATCCAAAAGAATGACTCGATCAAAATGAAAATCCTCAAAGTCGCAAAACCAAAAACACAGACAAAATGCAGAGAAGCATTCATGACGTCCCTCGCTCTCTAATAATATATCGGCGGCGGAGCATCCGCAACCCCTGTGTCTAACCGCCCACGTAGACCACATCATTCGCTTGTTATGGCGTGAAACATGCTTGTTTCCATGCCGCAAACCTTGGCTGATTGACTCGTTATGCAACGAAGATTATCGTTGCGACGAATCGCTTGGTTCAGTGGGCTGCAGATCAGATTATGAGGCGAGACAGTGGTTTGCCACGCTGAGGACTTGAAGAGACGCATTTCGTATCTGTAACGTATGGTACTCTGCATAGACAGCACGCAAATAAAGGGCCTTGCAGTACTAGAAAGTGCAATTCCGGGGCCCCTCAGACATGAACTGGAAGTCTGGAACGGGAGAACAAACGGCATCGCTTCGCTCTAAGGGGGTAGACGAGGAGGAAAAGGGGCAATATGGTCACGTGTAGTAGATCCCTTTCCACCCGTGTGTGCAGGCCGCTCTGCTAGAAAGGCAGAAATAAGCACCAGGAATTTTCATCTGATTCACACGTGTTCTTTACTCTAGAAATCACGTCGAAAATTAAATGGCTATCACGTGATTCAGTTGACCCTATGGGAGACACCTAGGTACGATGGAGCAATTTGAACCACAAGTAACTACCATTGACTAGTATATATTTTATATATTTTTTAGATCTCAAAAATGTAACCATAGTCTGTCTTATTTTAAGTGCGCTAGAACGCGTATAAATAATACTTTCTCACTTAACCGCACTGTCAAGAATTTCTCAAGTAATAAATAACAACTACCGTAAGACTTGACGAGAGTGGATTTGGAGCTAAACGTTTTAGACTCACGAGGCAGCATCTCTAGATAAATATAAGAAGGAACTTAAGCTGGTCGTCTTAATAGTTCATAGACATTGAATAATATTATTCTCGTACGGCGAGAACAATCAGGCAAAGTATTTGAAGACCAACCAGAGAATAGAAGTCATGCTCCTCAAAGAAAAGGAGGTCTTAGCTCAATACGGCCGGCTCTACATCCAGTCGCATCAAGTTCTACGGTAACCCTTAAGAAAAGATGAAATATACCAACAATTCTCTCTAATTACACCTTAATCGATCACTCACTTGACTATCTGTGAGTAATCCCCGAAATCTTTAAGCGCATCTTCAAAAGATCCAGAGAAACGAGACAAGAGAGTTGATAAGACTCCTTTTCCTTTTAAGCTTTTATACGTTCCCGTGGAAACGGTGGTGCCGAGCGCACCACAGCGGCTAAACCTCTAGAGAGACCTAACCATGGAATTGTGCCTAGAAGCGAGCGGGAGACTAACCGCTTTAACGTTGAACAAGAGACTAAGAACAGTGCTTCTATTTTGGGCAAGTCTGGCTAAAACATGGAATCGGAACGTGTTCCAATCATCGCTTGGATGTCTCTCGGGCTTGCTACGTCGAGATAATAACTTATATCAGGTCGAATTTTCTGTAAAGGTGGAGCTTGTTACGAAGAATAAAGCCGCAAGTAGCATTAGATAACCACCCTTGATGTAAGGACCACAATATTATCGAGCTTGTTGCTAGTTTCGACGCTACCTGGTGTTAGTTATTCTCATGGCTTCAAGTCCGCACTAACTAGACCAAGTCCATCCCACAATCCCTTAAAACAGCCCGACCCACCATAACCACTATGAACTTACACTCTCTCGTCCATTTATAAAGCACCATCCCCATTGTCAAAGTAAGCAAAACACGAAACACGAAACGCATCCGCGCAGAATTCCGCTCGTCTACTACACTTCCGCATTCGCTTCAAACATACTAAACTTCCTGCACTCATTCAAAGGCACCGCAGAAACAGAACGTTTCCGAGGTATTTATTATCGAGAAGGAAGCGACCAGGATGAATCTAAAGAAACTCGCCCGCATTGCCACGATTTCCGCCACCCCGAATCTCCGCGTCTTCTTCGCTCCGCCAGCAAATCCGTCCTCCCCGGGGTTGTGCGAAGAGGTTCGTCTTGTCCCCCTCCCTCCACTCGTCCATTCATCCCCTCACCTCCATAGCACAAAATCGACGCCATCCTCATAGGCTTGCTCCCGTACGACGCATGCTGTGGCGAGCTTCGCGACCTCTGTGCCAGGAAGGATAACTCGGGGAGTGTCTTCGATACAGCCAGGCTTGTGGTGAGGAATGTGGAGGTTCGGTAGCCGGGACCTGAGAGGGGTGTGGTGGAGGGGAGGTAGGTAGGAAGGTGAAGGGAAGGGGGGGGAGAAGAGGAGGAATGGGGTGTGGCTCTGACCATGTTGAGGGGTGGAGGGGGATGGATGTCATGGCGTTAGAGAATTGTACCTGCCCAGCGAAGATGTCCAGCGATTCAAGAGATCCGTAAAATAATAACGTTAAAGAGCATAGCAAAACCACCGAGTCGTTCAAAACGTGCAAAGTATAAAGGTGTGGTACAATAGTAGATAAGGGTGGTAGGCTGAAGAGATGTAATTGCGATGAAAATTAACCATGAACGACAGCGCTAGGTGTAACAACAAAGATAGGAATGTGGACAGCCGAAATGCAAAACCTAATTCTTGGGACGAAGAGCCTTAGCCTCCTCTAGGAAGCTATTTTCCCAATCCTTAGCCGTCTTTTCCGGTTTCCAGCCAAGCTCATAACTCACGTCAGCGGATGTTCGTGAACTGTCGAGTATTAGTACTATGTAAAGTCAAAATGAGAAAGAAAACATACTTTGAAGCAAACCCCAGCTCAACACTTAGCAAAAGTCCACCAGACCACTTCTCCGCGGCTTCAGGGATATCGATGGATCGAACCTCTTCTGATTTGATCGCTCCGAGGCTGGACAAAGCCCAAGCAATGCGCTGGGAAAGTTCCCTCCATGTGTATCTCCCTGTCCCGGAGAATATGATGCCTTGTTCACCGCTCGGGATCACTTCACCAGCGAGCACCTTTGTAAACACGAGATTGTATAGTTTGGTCAGGTCTGATATGTGGACATAATCCCAAACACCGGTTCCCTGTCCGACGACTTCGACTTGCCCGGTGCTGAGCGCGGAGCGAGTCAAAATTGGAATTTGGATGGAGTGTTTGTTGAAAAGACCAGATCCAAAGCCGTATATTGTGGGAGACATGATCAAGGTTGTAGCAACATTGTGGATGAGACCAGTTTCCACGACAGCAATGTCTGTTGTGCGTTGAGCATAGACTTGGAGAGCTTCCCGAGACTTGAGGTAGGAGAAGATATCCTCCTTGTCTGAAAATATCCGCCCGTCCTCGGTATATTTTTGTGTGGTATTTTGATCTCCAAGATTGGAGGTGCCGGTTGTCTGAAATGATTATTAGTGCTCGTTCAATTGTAGCGAGGTATGCATGAAAGCTTACATGAACATAATGCACTTCTTGGCCAGTCGCTTTGCGTCGATCACCAAGTCCAAGTACTAATGCTCGGGCAGCGGCGGTATGGAAGCCAGAAGCGGTATGGATAACAACTATCTGCGTTAGTTTCGTGGCAAGGGCCGGTCGTGGTGCTTACTTACTATCGTGTTCACTGGCAACTTGCCGTAGAAGTTCCAATTCATCCAAACTATTGAAGAGAATTGGTCTGAGACCCTTGGTCTCGTAGACCTTTGCTTTATCTTCACCTCTCACGAGTACGGAGATGGAATGCTTTGAGAGGATGCCAGGGTTTGATACAAGGATTTCAGACAAAACTGAGCCACCGATGTACCCAGTGACACCAGTAACAAGAATGTTGAAGGATGCCATTCTCTTTATTGCTTGATTTGTTGGTTGAAATACGGATTCAACTGCCGTAAAATATTTGCAGTTAGGACTCTTGGGATGAAATAAAAAAGTGATAATGGAGGGTTATGGATGGAAAGAACTGCCCGAGGACGTAATATATATATACCAAAGGTAAAGGGATAGGAGTTGGGACGATTGTGAAAAACCTGTAGACTGGCTTGATAATCCAAGCTGTGATGACAAGCCAAATGTCTTACAACGTACTCAGTAGAGGCGAGAAGTTCCAAAGATAACCAAAAGGCATTCAGGTGTGAAGCAATCAATGGTGTTGTGACATATATATACTATACCCCCCCTGTTTAAATCGTAGTACTCCACTTAATTCGCCACTAGCAGCTTCCAGCAAATAACATAAAGTTTACCAATTATTTAACAACACACTACTACCTCTAATACCACCAAATTAATCAATTGATCAATGGAGACTTCTTTCCAAGATACCTGTGAGACTCTCCCAGAGTCTCAAATCCTCACTGAATCAGAAGCTGAATCAGAAATAGAGCTCGAGGCGC
>MU251769.1:0-31300 GCA_019669835.1 Amylocarpus encephaloides
GAAGGATCTTCGTGGTTCGAGTCGAAGAAGAGAGAGGAGGTGGGTGGGTAGACTAGTCGTGGTCGTGGTTTCTTCGAAGGATCGGCAGATCAAGGGGATAGTAGTAAATCGTATGGTAGAATTATAAATTCATGTACGGAATTTCTAGGGCCGGAAGAAGTATACTAATGTAGACCCTAATCCTTAAATGCTAGCTCCCGGAAAATACAAGGGTTCGATTTAAAACATTTTATTCTTCGGATTGATACTAATTTCCACTTCTACTGTATCAAAAAGCGCTTCCCATGGGCATTTAGTACTATCTCGCCACCGGCGATTTGGATAATTCTTTCGTGCCCAGCCCCTGACGAATTGAAAATATACGGGAATCCGGTTAAGGTAGTCCTAAACACGTTGTACGATAAGGTGCTCCGGCCACTCGCAAGCTAAGTTATGTAACTTGTTTTTATCAAGTAGCTCCAATAGTAGCGCCTGCTAATGAGAAGGCAATCCAGACAGCCGTGAGAACCCCAAGCTTAGGGGGACAGAACCTAAATCCGGTTAGCTAACATGGACTAAGTATGTGCATGAATACATACTCTTCCGAACTAAGACCAATAAATCCAGCCCAAAAGAGCCACTGCGCAATCCAAAGAAGTAGTATGATTTTGACCGTGGCGTACAGCTCCACGGATAATTTCTGGGAAACCCAGTTATTGTGGCCTTTAACAGAGAAAGTGCCATACACCGCGTAATCTTCTCCCTCGCTACTCGTCAACGGTGTTTCTTCTGAGCCCCTACTCTTGTCCATTCTAGGTGTAGCCCACACTAACTTAAAGAGCACTAGGCTAATAATGATAATAGCCCATATGAGTGCTCCAGCATACATGATTTTTGCGGGTCCCCCTCTCTCTACTCTTTCCATACCTCCACGGTAGAAACCATGTTCTAGACCATAACTAGCGGTCATAACCATACAGTATGATGATAAACACTGGAGGATCATTTCCGCAAACAAAAAAGACGCGGCCGCGGGGAAATTCAGTAAAATCGGTAGCCAAGCAAGCCGAGGCATTGAGCACCAGAGGAGCATCAATTCAATAACGGGAACGTCCTCATAACCAGGGGTTGTCTGGACAAGAAAAACATTGAACCGGTTTGCAACGAGTTGGAGAGCGGCGATTAAAGTCCCCTTGAAAAACCAACACCTCGGGCGCGGGTGCCATAGAAAGCCGCGTGCGATTTGATGTATAAATGTTCTCTGGCTGAGAAATGCGGCAAGGAAAGTAGCTATATTGACTAGAGCAAAGCTTCCGAGCTTCCACTCATTCGAGGCACATTTTTCCGTTGCCCTGGCAGATCCCAAACGGGTGTCATTGGTAATGTTTGAATCGCTGGATGGTTTGAGAGTCCATCGCCATGGAATCAGCTCGAGAGGGGTAGGGGCGGCTAATTGACGCCAATTATCTGGCAGACCGTGCCAGTCTTGCACATTGCCACAAAGATCGTGGAGCCACTTTATGTAGTCTATTCGGGTCTCGAATATCTGGCACGAACCTCCGCAGGAATCGTAGCTGATGTTGCGGCAGAAACAAGCCTTGTCAACTGCGCGCTTAACTTTACAGTAGCCACTTGAGTCAACTTCACAAGCATCGGTTGCACAATGATCAGTAAGCTCGATCACCTGCTTCGGCATATCCGCGACACACATAGGCCAGTGCCAGTCTTCGGTGGGGATGTACGCGAATTCTGTGGTTTTAAGTGTGTCCGTCCAGTTATCGGGTAAGGACATCGCCCCACAGGTAGCATTAATCCATAGCCGCTCCTTCGTCAAGCCCAACTGCCCTAGCACTAAACAGGGTTCCTTTTCCGGATCTATAGCGAAGGCGCCACAGAAGCATTCTTTGTCAAAATAGTCGCCATATCTAATACTACGCCCGGCGAGATTGTAACCAACAGTTTCAAAATCCAGAGCGATCATGGACCGTAGGGATTCACTATATTCCCAAGGACGAGCGGCATTTCCGGTATGTTGGGCAGTGCTTGTGAAGCTACAGGAGGCCACTACATGTTGAAATGGTTCCATCGATAGAGCAGAAACCGAGCCGGTTAGGCATATTGGTGCCTTGTAAATCACGTCAACGGCCGCATAGCCTTTAGTTAGGGAGGCCGGGGAGAGATTTTGTAGCTCGTTCGCGTCGCCGACATCAACAAGCCACGTTCGACCGGTGATTTTGCGAATCCATAGATACAACTGCGCTTTGGCGAGTACTGATCTACCGCAGTATGGGAGATAGCCTTCGATAACATTAGAGGAAAATCCAATGCTGAGACAGCTGAGCTGAGTCAGCCATTGGTAGTGGGTGCAGATAAATGCAAAGTGCCGAGTGCATCGTTTACTGGTACATTTCGTCATGGTACTCAGCCAGGTGGATTGATCCTGCTGAGCGATGCACTGTGGCATAGGAGTCAAATCTTCAGGGTTAACCCAGCCACCGTAACTGTTTTGGGGGGCCAAGGTATAGCCCTCCCCATTAGGCGTAACGGTAGCGGTATAGTGCGCTTCTGTAGTACTAATGTTAGTGTCAAAGATAATGGAGTTATCGGAAGGGAAATACCTCTCGCAGCTACCCCGTAAACCTCGGCCGTCAACAGCACAAGACACACACTAGATATTTTCATCTTGCTAATGGTGTTAAGGCGCCTCGTGCTTCAAAGTGGTGTAAAAGGATAGTCGTTGGGGCCTTTTTGATTCAGTTGAGAAATGATGCTTCTCCGGTGCGGGGTTGCGGTAGCTTTATTAACGGATTATCCATTATCCGTAGAGACCTATTGGCGCACGCACGCAACGTAAGTCTGCCGAAAAGCCTCAGTGCCAAGAATATTCTCGACCCTCCCCTTGATCCTGTCAAACCGCACGTCTCTTATATAAGTGTTCCTGCGTACTTTACTAGTGCTTTTCCAACCTGGTTTCTATACGGTATTGTGGGCCATATTTTCCTTGATCGCTCAGGCTGTACGAAGGCTTCGTGCAAGCCGCAGGCTAAAACTCGTTAACCACTTTTATTGGAGGTACTGACCCGTGTGGCAGCCTTGCATAAATTTGCATGTCACAGCAGCTACTTACAAGGCCGATGGCGATTTCCCGCATGGTAGTGAGGCCTTAAACCTCGGATACGACCGTTTTATAAGTATTAGGAGTGATAAGAGCTTGATGGTGGAGCTGTGGTAAAGGAACTCTATTACGTTATAAAAGGGGGCTTTCCGCAAATCAGGCGCGAGGGCGACAATACGAGCATAATTTTGGGTCCAAAGTGTTCAGGAGTGGCCACGGAATACAACTTGTACTTATAAGATTTGAGGTGTTGATGTGCGTACAGAGTTTGAGATACTTAAAAGTCGAAGTACCTTTCATTTTTTTCGGTACGGTGGGTTTCTCGCCACTTAGGGAAAGAGGTTACAACGAGTTTGTCACGATCCGCTCTCGCGTCTTATTACCACACTAGATCCGGTGTGGTAAAGTGTACGTGTGTTGTATGCTGGAGGAAGTATGTGTCACAGTCGGTGTCACGACCAGAGATTGGCCTTGTGACAGTAAGGGCCTAGGAAGCCTGATTAAGCATGCGGGGTGGACCGACCCGGCTGGTTGGAGTCACCTGACAGTCATTACTTGGCCCACGTGAGAGTAGCAGTTATAGCAGGATAGCAATGCTACAACCTACAGGGGTAAATAAATGTAAAATGACGCGATAGCATTTGACCAATAGCGGACCGTAAAGAGTTATCCTGACCAGGTGATTGGTGCTGACTCTTCCGAAAATCAGGTGCTATGACCTCAATTTTACATTTATTAAGGCCTGTAGTTTGTACTCTTACTATCGTGCTATTGGCCACTTCTATATAGTCTGGGTCTTCACCCACTTCACTTGAGCTTCGTGCTCAACTACCCATAGCAATTTACTCTATTTACTTTGCTAGTAACGACTTCACTTCCAAGTGAATACCCGACTTGCCTTGACATTACCACACCCAAACCGCTACGACAGGAACAGCTGCGGCTTGGAGTGTACAGACTCACGTGTATTCCCAAATCGTTACAGTCGGGTTCTATTACTCGGAGGTAATAGTCGTAACAACAATAGAGTGTCAAACTTATGAGACTAGATTGCTATGTTTAATTGAGCACGAAGCTCCTAACTAATAGGTGAAGACCCAGACTTATATAGAACCTTCATGCTTGGCGGATAGCTTGGATAGCTTGGATAGCTTGGATAGCTGGCTACAAACTACAGGCCTTAATAAATGTAAAATTGAGGTCATAGCACCTGATTTTCGGAAGAGTCAGCACCAATCACCTGGTCAGGATAACTCTTTACGGTCCGCTATTGGTCAAATGCTATCGCGTCATTTTACATTTATTTACCCCTGTAGGTTGTAACGTACTTGATAAGCGACCCGTGTTTGCATGCGTCCCGTGTTTTTTACCCCGCTTACCGACCTATTTAAATATATAACAAAACAACATAATAATATTAACTCCTAAGAAAAGCTTTAATCGCTTTATACCCGTTCAGGGCATGTACGAGCGTTATGTACAAATGATCCACATATACTACACATACTTGGCGCACGTGTTTGAGGCCGTGCTAGGTGAACTATAACCCTATTAATCGGCTCTATATCAGCTATTTGCGACCTTTCTATGCCTTCTTGGCCAGTAAGAATACCACCTGTAGTAATATACGACCTTCTCTTCGCTCTCTTCTTCTTTTGACGATTATTTTCGGCCTGTAATTGTCGATTCTCCTTAGCGAGAATCGTGGCTGAATACATAGCTATTTAGTAACCTTTAACTAGCTGTTGTAATACGGTATCTGTAGGGCTTGGTGAAGTAGTCGTCCGACGCCGAATATATCCTCTAATTACCTACGCTTAGAGCTCTAAATCCGTAGGATTATAAGGTGTTTTAGGGACCTATTACTATTATACTAAAATAATAGTAGGAGGAGAGGTAGGCGTTTATAATTAGGTGTTTAGTTTTAAAAGCACTTATTTTAGATTGTATAGAACTAGGCCTATAGCTATAAATCTATTTTAAACGGTTTCTATTACTATAGCCTCTTTACGAGCCGTAATATAAGTCGTAAGAAAGTCTAGCTTATTAATATAGTTAACGCCGGTTTATATAAGTTATTTAATTTATCGTCTATATAATTGTTTTAAACTTATAAAATAGCTTATATCTAATAGCTATAAAAGGTATAATAAATAAGATAGTATATAAAGAGTAATAATAGAGTATTCTAAGTAAAATATATTAAATTCTAAAGTCGAGTAGCTTCTATAGCTATTAAGAATTAAAAGTTAATAAACTTCTTTTATACGTTTCTTAGTATGTCTTTAAAAGATATTAGTAAGCTAAACTAGATCTAAAGAATTATTTATTTATCTCTTTTTACTAACTATAACTATCTAATCTATAGGTAAAGTATTAATATACTAGGTTAATATATAAACTTTACTTTTAAATATAACTATTAGTAGTAAACTTTATCTATTAGTATAAATAGACTTAATAACTATAATCTATTTATAGTTCTTTAGTTATATATAAACTAATCGACTAGTATATTCTAAGTCTATAATAACCTTTATAGTTATAATAATATCTATTTAAAAGCTAGTCTTATTAAAGTTATAGATATTATTTTATAATATTTTATATTTAGTAATTATATTCTATATAAGCTAAAACTAGACCTATAGAATCGTAGGATCTTTATAGAGAGCTTACTAGTAATTATATTTTTATATATATTTTAATTATAAAGAATTATAGTATTATATAAAATTATAAACCTAATATTAGCTAACTATAACTAAATTATTTTAACTTATTCTAGACTATTTTTAAAGAAGTAAATTAACTATCTAATAAATAGAATTAATTCTAACTAGTAGACCTTTACTTTCTATAACTAATATCTATTATATAAGTATTAACTTCTTAAGATCTATAAGCTTCTTATTTCTAGGTTAAAAATCGTATTATAGAATATATCTCTTAATATAATTATATATAGTTAAATATAGTATATTATATAATATATAAGTCGCTTTAAGACTATTAAAATAATCTTATTAATAGACCTAAATATTTAACGTAGTTTATTACTAAGCGAGATATATTACTAAGTGAGATACTTTTCTCTACTTTCTTATCTACTATCTAAGATATATATTTTCTTAATAACTAATTATATAAATTTAAATAAAAGAAGTATAAATTATTCTAGCTATAGAAGTAGTCTAATCGTCTTCTAAAATAAGTATTTAAAGAGCTACTAAGCTCTATAGTATATCTTATAGTATACTTACTTATTAAATAGCTAGTTAAACTTCTTATACTAAAACTAAGACTAATTATTATAATATAATTAAACTTAAGAAGAAGGTAATTATTTAATATATACTTAATCTAGATATAAGAGGATTTACGCTCTAGCTTACTAGTATTAAAGATATAATAAATTATATACTTAAATTAAGAGAGAGAAAACACGTTAGTAAGCTCTAGGTATATTAATTTATATAATATTAACTAGAATTAAAGACGTGTTTTAATTATATTTATAACTTTTAAAGAGTCTTATATAAAGATCTAGAGCTTATTAGTATATAGTTTTAACTTATAAAGAATATATAAATAAAATATAGTATTTTAGATTATAACTTTTATAACTTTAATAAGATAGACTTTATAATAGATATTATTAGTCTAGCTATAGTTATTATATATACTAATTAATATAATAGAGGTAAGATAGTTTAGTTAGATAATTAAGAATAGACTATAGTAATTACTTATATTAATAGTAAAGATAAGAGTATTTCTTTATTTCTTATAGTTTAAGAGAAATATTATCTTACTAGTTAGTATACTAAAGACGGCCTCTCTAATAACTAGATAGTTAAAACTATAAGTAATAGATAAACTAATAATAAGATAGACCTAAAATAGTTATAATACTTTAATAAATATACTTATAGTTATATAAAAGAGCTATATTAAATACTAGTATTAGATAGATATAAGAGTTATAAATTAGTTATATTTTAAGAGTATTATAAAGCTAATAATATTATTACTCTTTATCTATCTTCTTATTTCTCTTACTTAATCTAGCTACTTAATATTAGATATTTTAGTATTCTTAAATATATATATAACTATTAAATTAAGATCTTTATTAAAGCTTATATTAACTATATTACTAAGATTAAGTTCTTTTTAACTTTTTACGTAGCTTATAAGCGATTAATAATAACTTAAAATATATAGACTAGATTTTATAAAGCTAACTTAGTATCTTTTAATTTCTAGACTATAATATTAAAGCTTAATATTAGATTATAAACTTCTATATCTATTAGACCCTTTATAAATACTAACTCTTAGATCTTCTAAATATCTTATAATCTAACTAATACTCTTTTATAGACTACTCTTATTAAAAATCGTATTATATATTATTAAGAAAGCTCTCTAACTTCTATTTTCGAGACTATAGTTATATTAGCTAAAGATATAGAGCTTTTAGCTTATAAGATAACTTTATTATTAGTTAAAGTTTATACTTTTTATAAGATAAATAAAGTACTTAATAAGTATTATAAAACTAAAAAGACTTAAGTCTATTAAGAAGATATACTTACTATAGAGAATATATAGAACGTATTAGTCTAAAAGAAGATAGAGAAATAGACTTAACGTAATAAGTGTTCTAAGAGAGAAAGATAAAATAAGAGATAACTCTCTAAGTAATAGTATAGTACTTATAAAAAGACTAGTTATAATATATAAACTTATTAAGAGGTTATAGATATATCTAGTTTATTAGATTCTAAGTAGTTTTAATTAATATAATATATTATAGTAGTTTAATAATATTTTAAAGTAGATAGAGTAGAGAAAGTATCTTACTTAGTAATATATCTTACTTAGTAATAAACTATATTAGAGTAATTTAGTCTTCTTATTAAGATATTTAAATAGTAATTAGTAAAGATATTATAGTTATAAATAGTAGATAAGATTAAATAGTAGAGTAAAAAATATAAGATATATATAAATATAAGTCGCTTATTAAGTATATTAATCTCGCTTACTAATCTATTTAAATATATAATAAAATAATATAATAATATTAACTTCTAAGAAAAGCTTTAATTACTTTATATCTACTTAGAGTATATATATATTATATATACACTAAAAGTTATATCTATAAATTCTATATCTAGATCTAGAAGGGAGCTAGGCTACTTTAATAGGTACGTAACTAAGTATAGCCTAAGCAGGGGCTAAGCCTACTACGCGGCCTTCGGCTATACTTTCTTAGACGACATAAATATAGATCTTCCTTCTTCTTACTCTTAAACTTAGCTAACTTTAAAATTCACACTCTCTTAACCTCTTAATACCTTATTATAATTAAATATACCTATAAGACTTAATTAATTCTAAAGAAGTCTAGTTAAAGGTATACTATATCTATCTTATTCTTATTTAATAATTATATTTACTCGAATTTCTCTTATAATTTTCTATAAACTTTTCTTAGTACGCCTACTTTAGAATAACCTTACTCTACTTATATACCCTACCTCCTCTTAATACCTTACGACACTTACTCTTATACTACCTTAGATCTACCTCACATAGTCGATCGTCCCCTTCCGATTACTTTATCCTAAGAAGAGTTAGTATTTTCTAACCTCTATCTATATAATTCTATATCTATACTAATAACCCTATCTTAGCTTAATACATAGACTCTTCGAACCTTAAACATTCTAACCTAGATTCTTAACGATTTAAACTACTCGCTTATACTAACCCTACTTCTCTTATAAATAATACTATATGTTAAAATCTCTCGTATATTAGAACGCTCTTAGGCTTCTTATACAGCTTTCTATAAGCTTCGCTAGACGTTATAATTTAAAAAGGTAGAGGTACTAGCTAGTGAGCGTCGACTCTTAGCTAGTGTTCTTATCGATTATAAATATATATTATAGTAGCTACGTAGTACCTAGCTTAGTAATAACGTAATAATATAATATAGAGATAGATTAGAAATACCTAGAATAATATTATAGCTAGGATATAAGTAGTATAGTTAAGAAGGTATTATTTATATTATTATCTAACGCTCTATTTATAGATTTCTAATAATAGTACTTGTTTAGAGTACTCTACGTTAGTACGATATAAGTAGTAGGCTTAATTAGAGTAATATAAAGCTAAGTCTAGTCTAATTCCTAATACTATATACTTTAGTCTAGCTAATCTATAATAAGAAGAACCGATTTCTATTAAACGTGACTATAGTAGATAGTATTTTACTTAATAATAGTCGTACTAAAGTTTCTACTAAGTATCTTACTAGTTAAATAGAAACGCTAGTAGTAGAAGAACTAGGTCACCTATAGGTAAGCTAACGTAAATAATATAGGGAGGACGATTATATAACCTTAGAAGGAGCTAGATTTATATCTATTATATATAGAAGGGTAGATCTAGTAATTAAGCTTATTTTAAAAATCTTTTAGCTTAGTATAATACTATAGTATAATTATATATACTACTAGGATAGGTATAACCTAGTTACTTAGTAGTATCTTAATACTATAATTAGAGGTTAGGTTATTTAGACTAAGCTATATAAGAGATAGTCGCGAGCTTTATAGGATAGGTATAGTAGTTTAAATTTCGAGTAGAATTCTCGACTTTCTATAAAGCCGAAGAGGGCTAGGAATTATATAGTAACGAGTCCTAGTTCGATAATCCTACTATAGTTATAGGTAATAAAGCGTTTATATAAACGAAGCTAAAGTATAAGTTAAAGTTAATATAAGACGTTTTACTATAAGAATCTAGTAGTTTAACTAGTATATTTAAAATTAGAGCTAGGCGGTTAGTAGGATTAAACTCGAAAATATCTTACGTTCCTAGTATACTAGAAACTCTAGAAGGATCTACATCTTTTATAAGAGCTTAAAGAGCTAAGATTTTATATAGGGCTGTCTACTTAATTTTAAGACAGCCTACGGTAGTTAAGAGTAGTAAATCTAGCCTATAAACGAGACTAGTATAATTTCGATATATAAGTTCTTATTAGATTCTATTTAAACTAGCTCGAATCTCTTTATCGAAAATACTATAAACTCGTAGACTTATTATAATAAACACTCTTTAGAGTTCGAAATTTGTTTTATTTATACTTTCTTCATCTAAACTATCTTATAATAATAACTATCTTCGGCCTATAAATTTAGACGTTTACCTAATACTAGCGGTAGCTAGAAAATACCTAGCCCTACGACTACTTTCCCCCCTTCTAACTATCACGTTAAGGTAGATAGACATACTATAGTAAGATATAAAAGTACGTAAAAAGAAAGTATCTAAAGTGAAAGGTTCTAATCTATCTATCTAGGTCGTAAGCGTACTCTTACTAGTAGTAATAAATTAGACGACGATCTTCTATCTCTCGAGGAGATATTTTAGACTACTTCGTATACGAAGATCTCTAACATAGCCTCGAAGCCCGAGTACACGCTTTAGTATATAGTATAGTTAGCTCTTATCGGGTCTAGACTATAAGGCTATCGAATAAAAGTTAAACTAAGTAAATATAAGAGCGATAGTTAAGGTAGAGGAACTAGTTATCCTTTATACGAAGAAGCGCTAATCACACGTAGATTATCTAATAACTATCGATAATAACGAATTAGATAAGATAGGTACTAGGGATAAGGCTAAAGGCGCTTCTAGTAATGTCGATACTACTTATATTAGACGGGATACTTATCTACGTACCACCTTAGCGACTTTAGAACTCACATTTAGGTAGACAAAGTCTATTGTCGCGTCCGGTTCATAGTATGACATTAAGGAGGGCTACTATATCGACGAGCCTACTTCACGACTTAGATCTTATAAGCGGTAATACAGCCCCCCTCCTTTCACATAAAAGTAACCCTAGATCTTCCCCTAATCCTCCTAGCCGCTATAAGATTAGATTAACTAGTAAGGTATCGACTATATCACTTAGAGTAAAGAAATTCGTTTTAGAATCGAAGAGCCGCGAGATACTACTCGAGTCGATGCCTTAGACGAAGGCGAGAAGGGGGATTCGGCGATGTAATAAGCGGCGGAGAGAGGAGGGAAAGGGGGGTAGGATGAGGAAGGGGAAAACTTGATAGGAGTAATAGAAGAGACAGAGATGTAACGACAGTAGGCGTATAAAAAGAGGAGCGGGCTGGAAGGAGAAGACAAAGAGTTTGATTAGTCGGCTCTAGAGAAATACTCGTATAATGGAGAGGAAGAAAATTGCCTAGTCGATTCTAAGGACGAGGACTGTGATTATGATTCTATTGACGAAGAATACGAGGATATACACTTAGTAAAACGGCGGAGGCTACCGTCGCCACTTAGTGATAAAGGTCTTAAGGGTCGTGGTCAGTATAGCTCGAGGCCCGATATTAAACAACGCTATCGCTTACCACCTACAGCTACTGAGAGAGGCTATGTGCGGTCTAAGCCTATGCGTACTCGTGCTTAAATTTCGGTAGCTGATGAGTAATTTCGTACTCCACATCCCTTTCGGAGCCCTTCTGGTACAAAGGAGTCAGAAGTTGGTGCCGAGTACGAGGAATGGCCCTTTTATAGCTTCCTCAAAAGCACCAGGATTGGGCCTAACACAACTTTCAATCTTGAGTTTCGCCTGGCCGATGTCCTAGAAAACCTTCAACTACTGGCTCTGTTTGAACCATTATGTAATAATCACTAAACATTAAGACAATTTCGAATACCTCACAGCATTATCACACATTCCAAGATGCGCAATTTGAAGTTAGCGCCTCTAAGAAAGCGCGCTCCATGGACACCAGAGGAGGATGCGACTTTAGTGAAGATGAAGGAGGAGGAAAAATGCTCGTGGGAAGATATTTCTGCTGCCTTGCCTTCCCATCCTCTGGGTTCAATCCAAGTACGCTAAGTTAGATCCTCCGCTTCTCCAATGAGCATTAAGTCCTCAAACCTAAAGAGCCAATCTATCCCCCAGCACCCGTTAAGTCTCCAGACTGAAAGTCCTCAGTTCTCACCATAGGATTATCTCGTCCCTTCCGGCCTTTACAGAGCAGAGATTTGGTGCCTCGTTTTAAGAAGCTAGCCGGTGTATATCTCTCTGGCCTAGGATAACTCTGATCCTAAACTTTTTTTTAGATTATAGGCCTTGGATCAAAGGACCGCTACTCACGACTTCTATCAAGCTGAGTGGCCAGGAAGGTCCATCTCTAGATGATCCTTTAGATGTGTAATTAAAGAGTTTTCCGTTCCTCCGTCCCAAAACGTAAATGTCACAGCCAAACTCGCTCCTTAGCTCGTCTGCCTTTTCCATAAAGGTGATTTTCCTTCTCCGAAAATTATCTGTCACGCCTTTTGTCGAGCGCTGTTGAGATCGCACCTTCTCCATGCTTCAAAGAGACTTAGAATATTCCTCCTAAAGTGTTATAGGCTATTCGATGCGAGGGTTCTCGAGCTCACTTCGTAGCGTCCTTCGATCAGCCGATAAAGAATATTTCCACAACTCATGTACATTTTGTTGCCTCTCGATATAATCTGTTTAAGCCGCAGTGTTCCTCTTCGAGGTCATCATCTTAATATCGGTCAGCGTTCGATTGCGAGAAAAAGAACGATGTTCCACCAGATAATACGATGTCGCAGCTGACATCTATAGTTGCAGACTGAAGATGACTGAATCTTCCTGCCATTTTTTTGGAGCAGAGCTGATTGCGAAAGGACGATCCCGATTCTGCGGACGATATCGAAAGCTGACAGAGATGCCACTGCGGACGGCTTCAAAGCTGACGGAGATATTTGCCGGGTGTTGTCCGCGAAGGGGAGCAGGTACACATCTGAGTTATCTTTCCTGCTCTTCGTGCCAGGTCTTGAGAAGTCCTGGCTAAGAGATCCTAGCTTGAATTCTCATTTGGGATTTTCTACCCAGCTTCCAGGCCGCTCAGGATTCCCTCAGTAGGACACACCTTCTATCCTACCTCTTCGACTGGACAACGCTATAGGCTTGATCGCGCCTTCGAATCCCCGTTCTTATAAAATCCCGCTAGTGGAGAAGCAAAGATGGGTAAATCGTGAGCAAAAGACCTGTGTGATTTATTGGGAATAGTATTTAATTTCTCTCTTCAGACAATCCAAGCTCTCGCAAGAGCAGCTTAATGAGCTCCAACGGTTAACCCATTTCGACAAGGATGAGTTACAGCAATGATACAAGGGTATGCAAAGCCTAGTTGGCTGAAGGGACTATGTTGACTCCACCTAGGTTTCTCGACGGACTGTCCCTCTGGCATGCTCACTAAAGAGGAATTCCAAAAAGTCTACTGCCAATTCTTCCCCTTTGGCGACCCTTCTTCCTTTGCAGACTACGTATTCAACGTCTTCGATAGTGATAAATCAGGTTCAATTCATTTCAAGGAGTTCATTTGCGCTTTGAGCGTCATAAGTCAGGGAAAAATAGAAGATAAGCTTGACTGGGCATTCCAGCTCTATGATATCGATGGAGATGGCAAGATAAGCTATGAGGAGATTTTGGCTATCGTCGATGCAATTTACAAGATGGTACGTTGGATATTGATCGGGCCCACATGACTTTTACCCTCTTGCCGTTATAGCAAGCCGCTAGAGGGCGCACATTCTGACATGAGAAATAGGTCGGATCTATGGTAAAGCTCCCAGCAGACGAGGACACTCCCGAAAAGCGTGTCAAGAAGATCTTTCGTATGATGGACAAGGACGAAAACGGCAGTCTGGATATAGAAGAGTTCAAGGAAGGCAGCAAGCGCGAGGAGACAATGGTATCAGCACTGTCACTCTACAATGGCCCCATTTAATTTTTTTCTCCTCTCTTTGTTGTTGTACCTTCGTAGTTGCGCTTGTTGCGTTATGGATAGATAAACGGGATTACGCAATGAGAATGAACGGAGGCGAGAATGCTGTGATGCTCGCATTAAAACGACAAACCAACTCCTACAGTCTCGATGGACCATCTGCTCCAATTTAATCCTGGTACAGACAACGAAAGAATTCCATGCTACCGAATGCTCAAATGTCCAAGATTTTCTCCCCTGCCTTCAGACTGCCGAGTTCCGTTTCGAGCAAGTTCCTCCTCCTAATAGTCTCATCCTCATCACCCGCGATCTGATGCAGCTCGGCGTCTGACATCTTGCCAATGAAATGCGGGGAGAAGATCCATAGGGGACTGGTCTTACCACTAACGAGAAAGTGATCAACCGCTTGTAAACAGACAGCATCGACGAACCTCTTCCGAGCAACCTTGTAGTAAGACTTCAGTGTATCATGCAAGTCTTGAATCGTGTGATCATCGTTGCTCACAACTACCCCTAATATGTCTTTTAGGCGTAAAAGTGGCTCTCTGTGTTCATCTTCTGTCTGCCATGAGTTGAGGGCTTCAAGTTGGAGCTTCAGTCGTGCTTCTCGTGCTTTGCGTACATTCTCCGCAAAATAGTGATTCATCGTCATCATATTTCCATGGCGCTCAACCTCGACTAAGAATGACGCTTGCTGCAAAGCCTTTTCGTATGACGGGAGAAGAGGCTGGAGTAGCTTATCCCACAACCGGGCGCAGAGCGCGTCATCATTGCAGCAGTACTGAAGAACCTTGTAATTGAAGTGATGGATTTTATGTATTACTTTCGTCACGTGGTTTTGGGCATGGAAGCCCCATGCTCGTGACTGCTCGGCGAATAGTGACGGCATGAGAGATGGGTTTGTTGTGCCAATTTCAAACCCTTTTGACCGATTGTATTTGTGCGTGACCCATTCCATTATGTCGTCCTTAGCGGGCTCTGGCACCGCTTCTGTTTGAGTCACGATGCCCGTTAACTCCGGATAGTCTGGCGATTCGGTCTCCGGAGTGGAGGGTTCTGGGGAAGAGTGCCCAGTATCACGATCAGGACTTCGATCGGGGCTTGGTGTGTTGCGAGAGAGTGTGTCGGCTACGGGCCGCACCCCACCAAAAGCTCGAGTGAATCCTTTCTTGTGGACTGTCTCCGAGAAATCTTCGTTCATCTCCATAATAAGTGTAGCCAGTCTGAAGATATCGTCCATTTCGAAGCATTCGTCTCGGCTGTAGTATGCATCAATGGCTTTCGTTGTAATCTCACGGAATTTCGAAGCGATGTTGATGAGGTGGTTTCGCTGCTCAAATGCTGTCTGTCGCACTGGGCCTATGATCTCTAGCTGTTGCGCGAGCTTCCCTATCCTTCTTCGAATATCTACAGCGACCCCTTGGAAACTCCGTCGAGTGACGTCGACTAATAAGTTGTTCAGCCGGTGTTTCAGGGCCGCGATGCCCGCTCTCTCCTTTGGAATGGAGCTCCAGGGGTCTAGGGTGAAGAAGGCGACCTCTTTCGTATTGCGTTCATCGAATGTGATACTGAGGTCACTCTGGCTTCTGTTACACACAATGGTATATCCGAGTTCAAAACGGCCTTTGCCCTTCGTATTTGTAACAAGCTCCAATACCTGGAACCGTATCAGCAAACTGTCTCATGGGTTCACAGGCACCCTCCAACCTTGTCTTCAGCTCCCTTATCTACTAGGTCAGGCTTGGTCAATACTCCAAGCGTACGTTGGCCATGGGGATCAGCATCCTCCGCCATTTGAATAATTTCTTGGGTGGCGATGTCAACGTTCGCGGGAACCACGGCTCTAACATCTGTAAGCGGCGTCTTATCGAATTGAAGGTCATCGTATACGAACAATATAATACTCCGTGGGTTGCTCAAATGCTTTCCAACCATCTGCCTAACCAAATCCATATCCACCTTCGTTGTTTGACCTGCCGTGGGCTCTGATAGGTTTCAGCAAATCTGAAATTCCCATAAGCCTTGGAAAAAAGGAGTACTTCGAAATAGACCAGGGAGGTCAACAACACTAAAGTGCTCATATTCTGGCCCTGAGAGCTCAAACTTCAGAATATTGTGAGAGAAGGACTCCATATCAACCTCACGATTACGCCCTGGCAATGGAAGGCCCATACATTCCGATGCCTGTGTACGAGCAGAAGAAGGGGGTTAGCATAGCGGCGTCTGCCCTTGAGTGTTCGCTTACCTCTGCAAGGATGTCCGAGAAGGTCTTCTGGTCAAAGGCCTTCAATTGCTTTTTACCGAACTTCGCTATCGCGTCTATCTTCGAACCATCCTGCCCATGAGCAGCCATGATGCTGGCCTCGGTTGTCAGGATTTTGGACCGTTTGAAAACGATCTGAGTTGGGAACCGGGTACAGAGACCCGAATCTCTAGGGAATGGAAGCCCGGTTAGGCCTTCAAGTACTGAGCTTTTACCGCTCGATTGATCGCCCACGACGACGAGCTATCATTTTCTTTATTCGCATTCGCCAAAATATATGCCTAGTTCAAACTTACCTGCGGAAGAGATATATATTGATCCAACCGTAAATCGTACAGCTCATCAATCTTTTGCAAACGAGATTGGTCTTCGGCCAACATCTTGAAGGATATGCTCGTGAGAGTGTTGCAATAGAGGATGCGTAGTTACGGGGTTAGTATTTGGAGGAATGACGCGTGCGCTTGTTCGCCTATGGGCGACAAGGGATAAGCGGGGTTATTTTTGGCGCTAGGCAGCCCAGCTGCCTGCTTCTCGAAAACGAGAATTATTGTAAGATTACAATCCGAGAGTTGGCGAGTCCTCTTGTTCAATTGCAAAGATGGGGTCAAGGATTGCCTCAAGCTGCCCTCCTATGACCTTGCGGGAGCGCGAAGTCCTAGATGCAATACAGCTTGGATTCTTGATCCCGCCTCTCCCAAGCATCTTCCAAGCAAACGCGACACAGGTCTTGACAAAACCGGTAAGCCCCCTTGAAGCCTTAGAAACCCTCACTAACTGGGTGTCTAGCTGTTGAAAGCCTTCATAAATCGCCTGTTGTTAACGATTCATCACGACAACTCTTCGCCAGAGATCCCGAACACGGACTGCTGGGGCTTGGAAGGCAACAAAGATGGCTTTTTTGATTTGGACAGCTGGGATCCGCGGCACACAAGCCAGGAGGTCTATAAGGTGATAGCCTTACCAGTTATGAGCGATCCCGAAACCCTTACTCCTATCTATCCACAATGGGCAATTCTGGGACAAGGATTGTGGCCTTCGCGCATCAAGTCCATTCAATTACCGAGTCGAGAAGTCTTTGAGATTCGAGGGTCACACCTACTGCTAGTGATTCACTATCGAGTGAAAGTTAGAGTCTCTAATAGGAAGACGAAGATTGAGGAAATAAGAAATAGTATATTGATACCAGCAGATCTAAAGGTGGTCGATTTGGTGAAAGCTTTTAGGGCCGTCGGCAATATTAGCGGGGTCTTTGAGATACCAGAGTCTTCGAGCAATATACAGACGAGAGATACTCGAACAGCCACGGACCTAGGTTGGAGGCACGGTACCGAGCTGAGGCTAGAGATGTTGTGAATAGTTTCGAGGAACCTTGACTGTATATACTTGGAGGAAGAGCTTCCTCCAGCTCGAACTCTACAGACTTGTTATTGGTCTTGATGCGAGTAATGCCTCCAGCCATTGGATCGCTAAAAGGTAATCACGGGCCATCTGCCCAAACATCCGCGATTTACAAGAATTTGCCACAAGCCACATTTCTTGATCTAAATTTAGACATGCTTACATTGTAGAATCTCTCAGTGATTCTCTAAATCTCTCGACCGCATTCTCCTGAATCAAAATCGGCCTCTTACTATGAACGGACTCCTTAGACGCTTTTGAATCTCACGCTATGGTCAACCTAGCTAGTAGACGCCGCTGTTGGCTGCGGCAAATGATCCAAGCTATGAACTCCAGAACTGGGAAGACTGCGAAGAGCATTGTACGTACCATCTCGATACATATGTTCTTTTTATGTACAATAGCCCTATCCAAGACGTAGTAGAATGCTGATTCAGATGCATGTAGGATGAGTGAAGCGCCGAGAACAATTGCACTCTCAAGACAAGCAGATCTACGACAAGTCCTCGCCGAAAATGACGCTGAGAACATACAGCAGGGACACCTGTGGAAGGACTTCGCAAATGGCCCTACCGAACCGACCAACTCTATTTGTCGTTTGGCAATGAAGGGGATACAGTACATCCTATTGGGTATCAACGCATGGTTGCAGCCAATCCTCTGGTCGGTGGTGTCGCACAGCAGGCACGCCAGGCGTTGGCACTGCCTATCCCAGTTGGATGAATCGACGTGGTCTTTACTAATCCCAACCTCAATTTATTTCCATGGTGTTTGAAATGTTTACTTCTATCAGGTCACTCCAAACCCTCATCGACATCAACGAATAGATATGGATCCAGCCTCGGGCTCTCCCTCGCAACGCATTCAGTACAAGCCCCTCGACGCTTCCCGCAACGAGATTCGAGTTTTGTCCTTCGAGCCTCCCTCGACGCCCGATGACTTGAGCAGTCGCCTGGATCGCATTCTAAGTCTACGTCTCGATCCCTTGCGCCTCACACTTGAACACGTATCTTTGGACGACTTCAAGCCAGAATATACAACATTTCGTACCGCACGCCCTGCGCAATGGAACAGGAGCCAGGTCGACGACGCCTGGTGCGAGCAGTTTGACTTTGAACTAGGGTCAACATCCTCAGACGTGTTCCGCACTATTGCTAGGTTCACATGGGGCGACTACACAGCAATCAGTTATATGTGGGGAAACCCAGAAGAGACGAAGACAATCGCTATTAACGGGATGCCTGTTACCGTTGGGAAGCACCTGGCTGCTGCTTTGGACTGCCTTCGGTCTTCCCTCGTGGACAAGGTCTGGGTCGACGCCGTTTGCATTAATCAGGACGACATCGACGAGCGCAATGCCCAGGTCCTAAGGATAAGAGATATCTTCAGCCAGTCGCTAGCAGTGACGATATGGCTCGGAGAAGATGAAATGGGAGGCACAGGCCTGGACTCTTGGGTCGAGACTTCGTTTGATAAGCTTCGCCTTTGCAACACAATTTTGGAGGCCCACGGCAGGCAAACATTGGAAGCAGCTTTGGGGATCGACGTGAAGGCATGGGAATCCGATCATGATTATGACGAGCTAGAAGGCTTCCCCTTCTCAGGGGATGTCTTATACTTTGACAACGAGTGGTGGGCCGACTCAGATGACGAGGATGAATTTGGACCCCCGCATTTTCGCGATCTTGTTTCCGTGGCACTCTTTCGCCTTGCTCAGAATCCGTACTGGACTCGCCTGTGGATAATTCAGGAACTAGCCGTCAGCCCGATCCGTTCGACACTCGACTGGGGCGATTCAAGCGTGTCCCTTCGGGTAGTTCTGACGCTTGCTGATATCTTTTGCAACAAAATTCTGGACGGCGGCACCTTAGACTCTCGCGCGGTGGCCAGAATGTCGCCGTATCTGCAACTACTGAACTCCATTGGGCAGTGGCAGAAGTCGGGGGTCTTGTTTGATGAGGACGATGGGCTGAAGGGCACGGCAGTGGACGACTTATGTCGCTTGGCAGGATCTGCACAGTGTACTCTCCCCCACGACAAAGTATTCGGATTGCTCGGCCTGTTGCCTCAAGCCATATCTAGCAAGATCACGATTGACTACAACCAGGACGAGGCAGAACTTACATCTGAGTTCACCGCGGCAATTTCTATTGCAAATGAGAATAGTGGAAACTTGGAGGGAGCAAGAGACGCAAAATTGCAGAGCACGACGGGCAATTCCATGTACGCCTTGCAGGATGTGCCGGGGAAAGGAAAGGGTCTCGTCGCAATCGAAAAGATCTCCAAAGGCACGCGAATTCTCTCTGAAGAGGCCGTCGTTACAGTCAATGAATCGGTCGGCAGCGAGCGGCTTCGAACATCCATCTGCAAGCAAGTTGAAGCCCTTGGCGAAAACCAGCGGCGAGACTTCCTATCCATGCACAACATCCACCCATACAGGAATGCTGCTGAGCAGTATCTCGGGATTTTTCGAACAAACTCCCTACTTGCCGAAGCCGTTGGAGACAAAGGGGCAATCTTCTTAGAAGCATATCGCATCAACCACGCTTGCGATAATAATGCATAGAAGAACTGGAATGAAAAGATCAAACGACACACAGTACATGCTCTAAAAGACATCAACAAAGGCGAAGAGATCACGATAATTTACTTAGCCCCTCTCAAGAACCGCAAAGCCCGGCAGAAGGCTCTTCAGAAAAAGTTCGACTTTACATATTTGTGCCATCTCTGTTCCTTACCGCTAGAGCAAAGCCAAGAAAGCGACAAGAGATTGGAGGAGATCCACCGCTTGGACGATGTCATCGACCAACTCGGCACAGAGGGGATTTTAGTATCCCCACTCCGGACCCTCCGCTACTTTGATCAACAAGTACGTCTCTATAACGAGCAAGGACGAGAGGACGTTGGGTTTGCGCAGGCCTTTGTCAATGCCGCTCAGCTCGTCATCGCCAATAGCGACTTGGCAAGAGGACGCATCTTCGCGGAGAGGGCGGCGTCTGTTTGGAAGACGACCCTTGGCGGTGATAGCACGCCAGCTATCAAGCACGGAGCTCTAGCACAAGACCCCTCGAAGTACGAGCTATTCGGAGTCTCAACGAAGTGGAAGACAAAAGTGGATGAAGCCCCGCAAGGACTCGAACCGAGCGACTTCGAAGACTGGCTTTGGAGGAGGGAGAAGCCAAAAGCCCTGGGACAGCTGGCGAATCTGCGGAGCCGTGCGACATTCCCCGGGTTCACTGATCTCCCAGACGAGAACGACGCCGACCAGGAGTTTTATAAGAGAAGCAATATAGGTACATACCGACCGCGACGCCATTAGTGCTTCTTTGGTGAGATTGTGGATTTCGCTTCGCTACTTCGTCTACAGATAGAGATCAAGGATATTAACGGTATAACAATTCCGCTATACTTCTATACCGATAGCCGAGGCAATGAATTAGCACCAAGACAGGTTCAAAAGGGGTACACGGTCGCTATTCTCTACGTAAAGCGCCACGCATTTATATTCTATGAGCCTGGTATCCGCCATAAAGATCCCCAAACGATCAAAGTACTTTAAAATTGCTAATATATAGCTTGGTTCATATTCGCTAATCGAACGGGACGTCGTATAAATCTTTCCACTGTTATTAGATAAGCTGCTAGCGTTGAACGACCAAGTCCAACAGTTCTCAATAGAGATTAATGGTATAAGAATATGTCACGGGTGCGGAAAAAAGGCAGCCTCTCTGCAACGGTGCAGCAAATACTCGTCTTTCTGGGTATTGTAATAGGGTAAGATTGCCATTAAAAATCTTCCTCGTATTATGTTAACTTTAATACTAATATGGGTGTGATAAGGCCTGCCAAGTAGCTGGCTGGAACGAGAAAGGTCACAAGGCTGATTGCAAGCTCCTTAAAAGATCCCGATTTGCGAGGATTGTTTGTTCTTAAATGGGACGAGTTTGATAACCATATTCGATTTCCTCTCCAAGCTGCAAAGGACTCCTAAAATAGTCTGCTTTAGCTTGAAGAGAATTCGGCGCAACTTCATTTACTAATATCCATAACTTTGGTCTGGACTATTTCCCTTTTATAAAACTACTAGTTATCTATCTAGTTGCAGGTAGTTTGCCTACTATTTATTATTCTCCCCCCCTTGTTTCGCCGAGGCAATTTTTTCTCTCCCGTAGGCTTAGAAAGGCGCTTCTCGATGTCTTCCGGTAGTATATTCTTTGGGAGAGGATAAGCAGTTTGCTATATGAGTGTTAGCACCGGTTCTACCCTAAATACTTCCGATAAAAAAAATTACGTTTACATCGTTATCCTTACGCCTGATTTGCAAAGGATGTCCTTTTATAGCGTAATAGACTCCCTCTACTATAGCCCTTGCAACACACTTCTGCTACCCCTAATACCCGTAGCGAGACGCACCCTATCACGAGACAGATTTACAGTTTTATAGCAATATATTTTGTCTAGATAAGTCTATCGAGTTAAAATTAAGACATCACGTTCTTTAACTATTTCTACTTTAGGAGACTATTAAGCAATAAAAAATAACTACTATTGAATATGCTATTAATTATTTCAATCACGTCATAGTTCGCTACTTCTACTTTTCTCCTCTGTTTAATCGCGATTATTAAAGTCTTTCCAAAATTCGGAGCACCTAAGGAAAGGTCCTATTACTAAATATTACAGCTCTAAATTTTCAAGGCACCCAGAGAAAAATAGAATACAATCCGGGAGTTACGCCGGTACGATTATAGAGTCTACATGTTTCAGTGCTTAGTCACGTGAGCTAGCCGTAATAGAGGTTACTATGTTCACGCCCGGACTCGCTAAGTTACATATGGCTCAGCCACGACTGTCAGTCCCAGTCACGTGTGTGGCGCAAGGACAGGTTTCTAGAACATTCCATGACAGGTGGTGGGAGAGCGGTGCCTGTGCATTGATGCGCTGCCACTCGTCTCCATCTACAACACCATCGCCACGGCGGGCGGGACAATATGGACAGAGCCAGTCAAGTCCTCGCGCAAGGCGTTCCTCCCGGCATGCCTGATTCGTACCGTGCTCTTGCAAATCATGGCAAAGTCCCACACTCTACACTCCAGCATCGTGCTCGCGGACGACCCTCGATGGAAGAGAAGGCGAGGTGGCCTCCTCCTGCTGCTTGGAGTGCTGTTCTTCCGTCAGACTCTCCTGCTGCTGCATTGACTTCGGCCTTCTCCTGGAGTAGCCTCTCTACGATAGCGAGGTGGCCTCCTCCTGCCGCTGCTTGGAGTGCTGTTCTTCCGCCGAAATCCACAGCTGCTGTATTTCGATTTCGGCCTTGGGTTGTACGCAGATGACGTTTTCGAGGCTCATCTCCAGGATCACTGTTCTTCGAATTGTGGCACTGACCTCTCAATGATATGTACCCTGAATCACTCCGTGATCGCTCTAGCATCTTTGAGAGTTCTGCAACTACATCCTTTGCACGCATCCTGTGTTTAGGATCTGGGACCAACAGACTATACTGCACCAGTGTCAAAAAATCTCTGATGTAAGACGTACTCGAAGGATTTTCCCGAAGCTGTTCAATCCACTGCGTGACGGATGGTCTCAAAACTGCTGATCGCCTATTGCTATGTTTGTAGCCAAGGATGGTATAGAATTTGAAATCTCGTGTGCCACCAATATCCACAGATCTGGCACGCTCGAAATTCTCGACGCCTTGCCAACCATGGATGTACCAGGTGATAAATTCAAGGTAAACGCACCCAAGGGACCAGATGTCATATGCTCGTGAGACTGGTAAGCGGAGATCACACTCGGGAGGCCTATAAGTTGGTGAGCCCGCAATGCTCGCTGGGTCCACGTTCGATCTTGACTCTTCTTTATGAAATCGTGTGAGGCCGAAATCAGCAATCGCTAAGATGCCGTTGGTCGTGGCCTCGGAGTCACCTTTGAACCATAAAATATTTTCGGGCTTGAGGTCTCCATGACGCCCGTAACATTTAACTCCATCTTCCAACTTTGCACTCGACTCAGGCGAGTCATCCGTATTGTCTGTGGCTATCTTGTATTCGTGAATTGTGAAAATTGCATCGGCAATTCCCTTGCATTGCTTCGCCATCCACAAGACATATTCTTCTTGATCTGGAACAAGTCTTGGCTCTCTGACTCGCTGCCAATATGAACGCAGAGTGCCGTCAGCCCATGGGAAGATGAAGTGATAATGTTCCTTGAATGTGTAAGTTGCTAGAAGCTTGACAAGATGGGAGCTTGTTCTGAAGTTGAAAGCTTTTAACGCATCGCGCTCGAGTTCGAAGGATCTCTTGTCGGCGGAGTGAAGCTTCTTTATCGCGACATGGTGACGACCGAGCTGTCTACATTAGTAAAGAGTCCGCCTTACAATATGAATTGAGTTACCTTTTCAGTTTCAAGATCTCCATTCCATCTTTGGTGTGCGGGATGGATTTTTACACGCCAGACTGAACCATAACCACCGGTTTTCCTGCTGCCCTCATCATCACCGACGAACGGAAGGATACTGTTGCTCTGGAAATCGTAATGCTTTGAATTATGCCCCAGTTCAAACACAGGAGCCAATAAGGACCACTGAAAGCGAGATAACTCTTGAAGATCCCAGTTTGACCACTCTGTAAAGATACGATTTGTTCGTGCAGAATTGTGCGGTGCGAGAAGGTTCTCATTGCTCTTGGTGTTGCTCAGTTGGAAAGGCAGGTCGATGTCTGAAATACCTTCCACCATAAAGTCTAAGATTGACTTACATTTCCCAATTAAGGTCAGGATGGCAAATAGCTTCGCGGCACGTTCCATCACGAAGTCGACAATCTCATAGCGTTTCTCGCCCAATGCTAAATAGTCGTCACCCAAAGAATGTTCCAACTCATCGAGAACAGCATGCCTCTTCAGTAGATGCTTGAACGTGTCTTGTGGGATGAAACAGTTCGTTGAAGATGGTGGCCATTCCACAGAGGCATTTGCGAGTTGTTCTTTGAGAGCGGATGAGGACAGCTCTGGGTGAACTTGTCTATCAGAGACCGTTCCAGGGGAAGAAGTCTGCCAGAAATTAGTGGGGTTCTTGCAACTTGAGGCTTCCAGCCATACCTTCTTATCTGTAGTATTCCCGCTCCAATTGAGTTGAGACTTGCGTACTCTTTTTCTTGGAGGCTTAGGGTCTGTATCGTCATCTTCCTCATCACTTTCATATTTCCCTTCGTCGTCCTTGTCATGGCGGTCACGTTCTGGCTGACCGGGCGCCATCTTTTTGAAGTGCTGGGCCAGGTGGGTAATTCTGTCTTCCCAGTCTCGGAATTTATACGATTCTGGTGATCGGCAAATTGTACAATTCTCGTCGAAGGTCGTGGGGACAGCGAAATGGCTTCGAGCAACTATCTCATTGTGAAGCTGCAAAGGAATGCTTGGATGCACCTTCTCGAGGTGACTTACAAATACATCCCTCCGTTTGAATACCCTACGACTGAACGGCTGTCTACAACAGGGCCCTGACTTTGTATACTCGGGGTGTTCAATGTGAAAATGATCCATATCTGGATCTTCCGCATTGCAGTGAGTGCACTGAGAACTTTGTCCAATTTGGACAATGGTGTCAAGATTGCAGAGCCACCCTTCCTGAGGGCATCGCAACTCCTCATGCCTTCTCCAAGCGTCCTTCGTGGAGAAAATCCGTCCACAAAAAGAGCAAGGATATGAAACGCGAGGGCGTTTTGATTGAGCCATCACAGAATGCTCTATTGGAGTCTTGCAGATAGTAATTTGCTGGCTGACCCATTCCCCAGCACGAAGAAGGGCATCTGAATTTGCAAGTACGACCCTTTGGCTGCGCGAAGATGGGACATTTGGTACCAAAGGCTTTATATCATTTGTGGCAGCTCCTTTGGATCCTCGTGAACCCTTGATTGCTTTTTCTGCCAAGATCCCGAGGAAAATCTTGTTAATTTCTGCCGGTGGAAGTTTTGCAAAACTTGAAAAGTAGGCAATATCTTCAGCAGAAGGAAGTTGTTCAGGCGATACCTCAATCCAAGTTCTGATGATAGCGATAGCCTTCGAATTTGGTCCCGTAGCGCTAGATATAGTGATTTCCAAGTCATGTCCGATCTGGCCGACCTCCAGGCTTTTTTGAGAGATATTCGGAGATGCATTAGAACCAAATTCTGATGGAAAATGGGTTGCAGATCCTGCAGAAAGTGTGTTCGCTGCAAATCCTTTGGGATCGCCATGAGGAACACTGTGCTGAGTCCAGGGTGTTGATTCATAGCCAGGAATGAGTGCAGTATCTATCTGTGATCCGAGAAGGCTGCCCGGCAACTGTTTCCCCGTTAGTTCGGGGGTTATTTCTGGTTATTTCTCTTGCTCACGTGTAAGTCTCCCATATGGTTCACTGGTCTTTGAGATCTGGATTGAGGATTGTGCTCCAATCCTAGGTCATCATGCTGATATTCGAGGCTCTGAATCGCACTTTGTCGAGACAAGATTGGAGGAGCAGTGTGCGATGCTGAGGGAGGCCGAAAGAAGTTTCCGGAGAGTAGTCCCGCCTCGAAGCTCGGATCGATTTCAAGGTCATGATCTTCCACTTGAAATGCATCGTCGAAACGGATCGAAGGGAGGTTTTCTAAGCTCCATGAATGATACCCCGAGTCATTGTGATTTGCCTGTGAGCATTCCCCGTCTTCGTCATCTCGGAATTCCATGTCAGCCGGCTTGTACGTGTTCCCTGTCCCTAATTCAATGTTTGGCGCCATCTCGCAGCCTCGTTGTTATCGTACCCAATCAACGAGCAACCACTGTTCCTCACTCTTGTTGGAATTCACAGTCGTATGTATTGAGCGAGCAATTGATATGAATAGGAAAGGTCAAAGAGAACATGTTAGGAGCACAATGGATTTTGACATGCACTGTACGAACATGTACTAGCTAAGCGCTGGTAGCTTACGCTATGTTCATGGAGGCGAACGGCAAGGCATTGCTATGTCTAACATTATGCGTGACCTCAGAGTCGACGGGTGAGAACGTGCAGTAAAATGAGTGACGTTTGGTGAAGCGGGCGAAGACTGGGCGAAAAATGGGTGAACATGTCCCTGAACCTGCATTGTGGCTGATACACTGCCACCGCTTTTTGATTGGACAAATCTAAATGAACATAAGGGAACCTCAAGGATGGGCGAAAGGCTGGCGACATAATCTGATTGAAGGGAAGCTTGGGTGAAATTTAGTAGAGTTCTGTATTTGGCAAGAGACACAATGACAGAAAGTTGCGGGAATCTGGAGGAAGATGCAGTTGGCAGAACCATCGCCCATTGTCTCCTTAGCATTTACAGCGAGAATTGGGTGAGGTTGTAGGAGTATGGAGCTTTTTTTACGCTTATCCGTAGCATATCTGCCAATTCTGTGAGCTATAAGTCCAGAACTGATCCTAAAGGCCCCCCCAAAATATCAAGTATCTTTTCAGAGACAGGCCATATCGTTACTTCGCCATGCCGTCCTCGAAATCCGCCACAGGCAATGTACCTCTTGCTGGGTATACAATCGAAGGCACTACAAGGGGTCCCTCAGTGAATGCAGCCGAGCTTGCGATTATGACCTCTGCTTCAACGCCTGTCCGAGCTGTTTTGTGGCGTGTCGTGTTCCAAACATGCAGAGGAAAGCTGTACTTGCATCAAGTATCCCTCTCAAACACCAACACCGGCGGAGAAGTTCTCGAGAAGCTCAAACTCGAACATCAGCGAGTAATGAGTCTTCATCCATTCCATATCTGGGACAAGACACCAGTTTTCTTCAGCCCAATCATCGAGACCGCGGTCCTTTCAGTGGTAAGTCTTACCTAATGATTTCCTATCTAAGATCAGTCATTGACGAGAGTTGTCTAGAATAGTGCCGCAGACCTCGAAGGTCAGCTCGAAACGCGACAAGTTTTCGTCACACAGCGAAAACGAGAGCTCGAACTCACTGCAGCATTCCATACCCCCGAGCTGTTGTCTAACGCCAAGAATTTGGTGAAAGACAATGCCCGCTTCGAGATTGGAAATACTGGTGCAGGGCTCGAACGAGAGGTCTTGTTGATTGGACTAGGATTGAATTGGATAGGGTTGCTGTTCTTGATTTTGATGAACTTGATCATTTGTATTGGCATTGGTGGCGTAGTGGGTATTGCGACAAGGGACGTGAATCTTGGAGTTGCTGTCACTTCGGGAGTTGCGGCTATCGTTGCTTGTGTTCAGGCTGTGATTTTTTTAGTATTCAAGTAGTGTGTATGAAAGCTGGAAGAAGCATACTACTTACCATATCTGTCCAGTTGTGTATACGAATTAACATTGCAGCAAAAGCCTCACAGCTTAGTTCCTGTCCCTCCGTGCTCCGTGCTTATTCTCAACAACCGAACACCCCTTAAGAACAATGCTAGGGCGTTTCTTCCTTCATATCGATGAAGGGTAAGGGATAGAGGATCGACGCACTGGATCTGTCCGAGGCAGGCTCGCGCTTGCTTCGCAACCTGCTGTCATACAGTAGAGTTAGTCTTCGTTGCCCTTATGGCACAGTAAAAGTAAATTGTCGTACAGACGGACAAAATAGAGATAGAGGCCAGTATTTGGTATCCCTCTGCCGTGCTTGTCATGACCGTGATTGATATGCCCTGCGATGACGTTGCCGCCATCGTGGTGCCCACTGTTGTGCTCGCTGTCGTTGTGCCCACTGTTTTACTCGTCATGCCCACCATTATGCCTTGTCATGTTTTGGTGGTCGCTCTCTCCAACGTCTTGTATCGTCGAGTATCGTCGTGCATCGTCGTGCACACCGCTGTATTCGCAGTCATTGCCACGGGAAACTTGAGGACGGTTATCTGTCGAAGCAGTGTAGGAATCATGGTGGCGGCGGCGGCGATAAAAGAGCGGATTCCCTAAGGATACGAGGTCTGACAACTGTCGAGGTCGTTCAGTTCAAATTCGTCGCGACAGCCGAAAGAGCACTCAGCCGATTTTGGCCCGCCCAGCAGCCACAGCCTTAATTATGAAAGCTGCAATCACCGTAATCATTACCAGGGACCCTCGATCGCTTGGTTGGAAGTATCAACCGATGTGGCGACATCGAATGACACAGCACTTCCTGGTCACCATAAGGCTGACTATGATTTTTCAGTATAGCAAGTTAAGTTATTAAGATGTGAAGCAGATTTCGAATCTTACTGTAGAGCGCGAAGAGAGAACAAGGGAAAGCTAGAAGTGAAAAGTTGGAAGTTTGTCACGCAGAAACATTTCCCCAGGACGGGAACGGCCAATTTGTTGGCCCGCACAGGCCACTTTTTGCTCTAGTCGGAGGATGTCGGCACACGAGAATTTCCCGGCAGGGTACGCGCAGCCACAAGCGCCGCAGCCACAGGTTTTATTATATAAATTTACCGAGATTACTATAACCACACCACCGCTGACCAGGATCCTTGATCGCTTAATTGAAGGAGGTATCATCCTTTGTGGCGACATCGCGTGATAGGTCACGTCCCAGCCGCCACAAGAGTAGAAATAGCATTTTAGTATTATAATAGAACTTGGATATCTATATTCAATCGATCTAACACGAATTACCGCGAACCGCGGCCTTTGAGTTAGAGTGCTGGGAGAAGCGCTGGCAACGTAGCTGGAGGAGCCGGCGCTGTTGGAGTTGAAACTCTCATAGAGTTGAAAGAAAGACAATTACTTTGCGCTGCTGCGAAAAGTCACTGCCACCATTCCTGGCCAAAGCCACAGGGCTTCGGTGGAGGCGCAGTCGTCAAGACAAACACATCATGTTATTTACTTGGCGGCTGGAGGCGATCCTGAGACAATAGGGCTTGCTAGTGACGCTAATAGCTGCGCGCCCTGACATTGGCATGATAGGCTGCACAAATAGGACGGCTTGGCAAAAACAGCGCCTATGACAATTGATGTACAGACTTGGCAGGACCCCGATCCAAACGCCAAGTCGGGCTCTGGGTTCCTGCCAAGTTAGGCGTATCCTCCTAGACCACTTGTACGCCTTCTTCATATTATGCGCAAACATTGCCAAGAGCCAAAGAAGCCTCCCACTAATAAATGTCAATGCATTATAAAAAGAATTGAAAAAGTAAGAAACGTTCACTATAGTATCTACGATTCCCCCCGAACCCTCCTAAGAACATTTGGCGAAGAATAGTATTATAGGTGCCGTAGCAACTTTTCAAGTTATTACTAGTATACTATCAATCGCCGGAACATCTTAAGTAAACCTAGAACCAACTATAAGAGCAGAACTAGTCCCGCGAGCATCATATATCGGGACTTACGAGTACGCGCACCCCACGATCTACGATAATAAAATAGGAATACTAATCTAATTTCGTACATAGTCTACTATAGTGTATTTCCGTTCTATATATAGGAGGCGTCTATAGTAGTAACGACGATCACTATAGCTACACTAGGTTTTAAGTAGAAACGAAGTACATATAATACCTTTTCTATTTCTATAACTTTAAAATCCTACATATGTTCCTAATATATTATTTAGCTGTTACTCCCGAGCCTACTCGGCCGTGCTAACATACTACACGGATAGACTTATCGGCGTCTATACTAGAAGTGATAGTATTAACTTTACTACTAAGACTACCGTAGTAGTAACAGCGACCACGGCCGTTACGCCTACAAAGACGAGTAGTGAAAGTGCTAGGGTCACTGTTGTATCTGCTTTGAGTACGAGTGTGAGCACCACGGCGTCTACCGTAAGTGCAGCTAGGAGTGTGAGAATTAACGGGGCTGGATTATTTGTGCTTACTGTTTATGCGCTCCTGATGAAAGCTTAGCTATCATCCTAGTGAAAATCTAAAAGCTTTGATGGAATAAGAAGAACTTTAAGAGATTAAACGCACCTTACAAACAGCGGCCACCGGGTTTTACATTTCATCGCAGTAATCCAGAAAGAACCGGGATGAATTGTTGTTTCGTACAGATAAGGTCAGCCTTACCCCGCGCTGGTGTCGCTGTTCGTCAGGACGTCGAAGGGAGTGGATAAGTTGCCGGGACGACGACGATATTGGTGGGGTCGAGTGGCCGTCGTGAGCATGATAATTATGGGTAGGCATAGCTGCGTGAATAGTTGGCCCTTGAAACATCTGCGTTAGGACTACTGGTTCCGCCATCTAAATTCATAGGATTTGATATTCGGCATTAAACATTTAATATTCGGCATTGAAATCACCGATACCGCTGTGGCACAAGTACTTCGGTCCCTACCAAAATTTGTATACGTACATATGTCGTTTTCCCCTAACCTTATCGTTACTATTACAATATATAAAACTTGATTTCTGCTCTTAGATTATAAATATCGAGGCCTTGAGTTTCTAGATCCACCTTCGATCTGTTAAAAGGTGCCTGGAAACCTAAGGCGCCTAGTAGTGCCTGTTACCTCCTTCAAATACGTCTCACGTGTACGAAGGACTCTCCAGATATGTGACCCGTAAGCCACTTCGTAGTTCTTGTTCTGTATAGTTAATAATATACTTAATTTACTCTAATTGAGTTCTGTGTATAACACTCTTGTTTGCATTGATATCATTAAGCTGGAGATATTACTGTTGAACTGTGGCACACTCTGGGCCAGTTGGGAACGTAGTATCACGTCACAGGAATCGTAAACAGAACTTAATAGGGTAAATCAAGTGAATTG
>MU251770.1:0-31243 GCA_019669835.1 Amylocarpus encephaloides
ACCTAAGGTTTTAAATCGATTTAAGCTTATCTTAGAGACTAGCTTAACCCTTCTACTAAATAACCGAGCTATAGTTAGCTATACTAGTAATATAGACTAGATATAGCTATCGAAAGGTAAAAGGAGAGAGTTCTCGTTCTAAGTTAGTTAGTCTCTCTAGTCTATAAAAAGCTTGTTTTACTTTTGAGACCTTTATCGAGATATACTCCTTATAGGTTAGATTCTAATCAAAGTATATTCCTAACTACTTTACTAGCTTACTTTTATATATAGTATAACGGTTAGCGAGGCTCTATTTTAGAAGGGTTTAAATACTATTTTTAGGGGTCTACTAACTAGTTATTATCTAATTACGTACCTTCTACTTTCTATATAACGTACCTCTTATACTATATATAGTATATCTATTAGCTCGTTTAGCGATAGTAATATCTTATCTTTTAATATTACCTCCCTCTTTATTTTCTTTCTTAAACTCGAGGTTAAACCTCTCGTTTTCTAGGGTTAACGACAAGTTAAAAATAGTATACTTAGACCTACGCGATTCTAAAAATGTGTTTAAAGAGTACTCTTATCCTCTACTTATTATATACTAACTCTCTTATCGAGTTACTTTTCTTATTAACTTTCTCTTCTTCTTACCTTATATTAACTTCTACTAGTAGAGCTCTTACGGCATCGATTATACCTTCTTCTCTACTACTATCGTTGTTTTACACTTCTTAATCCGGCTAGTAGCTGTCTAGAGTAGCTATCTTAATATCTTAACCTACTATCTCCTTACTTCCCTAAAGCTCTATATAAATTATATAATATCTCTAACACGATAAAGCCTACCTACCTCTTAACGACGAAGATTATATATATATCGATAGCGACTTCGATAGTACTAGCGACTCTAACATAGACAGTCTTTTTAAACATAGCGATAGTAATATAAGCGACACCGATCTAGAGAGTCTTTTAGAGGAGATTAATAATAATACTAATAATAATAATAATAATAATCTCTTTAATAGTAAAGTACGACACCCGTCTAAGTACTACCTTACTATATCGTTTAATCTCGATATAGGACGACTCTAATAAAAGCGTTACGGCCCTAACACGTAAGTTCGTCTTAACTAGGTTAAGGACTATTACGATTAGTAAGAGCTAAATATAAATCGATTCTATAAAGAAGATTCCGCTAATATTACTTTACTTCTAGATACTACACCTTTATTAGATAAGACCCGATACGGTACTTTTAAGATACCTCTACGAACTTTCTCTACGGCTTCCTATACTAGGTCTACGACTAACGACGAGGGAAAGAGGGACGGAGGCGGCCCGGAATCAAGTATATAAGCTTACTATAGACATTCTAGAAATAGTACCTCATAGTACATAGACTAGAGACTAGTAAGAAGATCGACGGCATGGTTTAAGTATAAGGTTAAGATGTAGGATGTCTAGTAGCTTTTAGTACACCCTCTTATAGTAGGGACTCCTACTAACAGATCTTAGGTTCTTAAGGCTATTACTAAAGAAAAGGGGCTCGACAACACAAAGCGAGAGAGTGCAACGATGTACGTCGAGGACCTGGCCGAATTCGCCCGCGTGCTTTTGACCACAAGAGAGATGACTTTCCAGCTTGGCTGGCTTCGAATTCAGTTGATCCTCTTCTACCAACTTGTAGGCATCACTAGTAACCGCCCAGAGGCTTTGGTCCAGCTTCGGTACCGCCACCTTAAACTGACCTTGATCCGGGATTATAATAGCCCCCGCCCACGACTCTTTATTGAGCTAACAGCCGAGTTTACAAAGGGGTTCCTAGGCATGAAGGATGTGTATATTCCTTTCTCTCTCCTTCTTCTTCGTAGTGTGTAAGCTAAGTAGTCTCTAGTAATGAGTTTAAGATCCCAGAGATCATCTACGACCCAACGCTCGTGCTTAGCCCTCATACTTTCCTACTCGGGATGCTCTTCAAAGTTCAGGCCTTCAAATCTCCTAGCATTGTTTCCCCTGAAAAGCTATACAGTTTGATCGTCCTTAATAGAATGAACGAGCAACAGCTCCCCCTTAAGGACGAATTAAGCGACGATTTTGTATTTTACCAAACTGTAGAGACGGCCTGTGGCGTTGCATTGGCACGGCAATTGCAACTGTCCTCTGATTCAGTCCGCTACCGGATAAAGATCGGTGGTCAGATTACAGGTTTTGCGCAGGTAACAAAGCCGTACGTCCTCCGCGATGGGGCTGCCAAGGCACTAAACGAAAGCCGTGAGAATTGACCTTTAAACCTCAGGGACTGTTAATTAATGTCACCACACAGCGGATGTCAGCGACTTAATGTAGAATCTTATCCTTTAACATTCTAGCATTAACACGTTTCTTAAACACTACCTCGATCGAAACATCAACGTTAACGTTCAGAACATCTACCGTGGCCAAGCGCCTCAGAGAGACCTGATGAGGTTTGCATGTTCAATAAGCCGCTCGATTGATCCTCGCCGGCCACGGAAATTGACGACAGAGTAATCTGCGTCAGTCAATCACCTTCCATACATCGTGAAATTAGATCGTCGCATAGCGAGATTGTCAAGAGTCCGTGGAGATTCTAAGGGGGAGGAGAAGTATCAGAAGACTATTCGTCGCCTTCGGAGTGAGAAGCAGCGGCAGCGCAGGCTCCTCTTAGTCGACCTTGTGGACCGTTTCAAGAAAGAGCAGCCAGTGATTAATAGCGAGCGGCAATTATCTGGGAAGGTGGTTGACGAGGATACACGAGACGCCTTAGAACGATCAGATCACTTAACGCCAGAACACCTCCTTTTGATAGACGCTATCTTGACTCTCCCGGAGACGTCCCTTGAGAACGAGAGTAGACGCAGAATCACAGCAATCAATGCCATAACAGAGCACTGTGGCGTTAAGGAAGGACCAGCTCCCCGTCGAATCCAGCGTGGACGCCCGGTCAAGGTTGACGGTCCGCTGGTTATCAAAGCTAAAGAGCCTGATCCCTTAAGCGGAGCGATACGATCTATCAAGGGAGAAAATCGGCCGACAAAATGCTTCGTCTGTCTTAGGAATCCGTCTCTGACATTGCGTGAGAGGGTTGCCTCGTATGCTACTCCAGGATCTTTGAGTAGGCACTTTCTGAGGAAGCATGTAAGCAAATTACAAGGAGGGGCGTGTATTAATTGTCAGATTTGCAAGATCAAGCTAGAAAACCGATTACAGTTGCTGATTCACGCAGAGAGGGTTCACGGAACGGTCTCACGTGGGCCAGCAGAAAGGTTGATTATCTAGATTTTAGAGTTATCTTTCTGCTCTGGAGCAGGTCAACAATTTATTCAATATATCCGAGCCCAAAGACCTGCCTAGCAATTTTCAAATACGAATCCTATATCAACCTTTCATCTCTTCTTCCTGAGAAGGTTCCATCCTCCTTTCCATCTTTCATTTTCCGCCTTTCCTAATTGCATTTCTCGACGTGTGTTCGTGACATTCACAAATGATCTGTGGTACTAGAAAGCCACCAGTACCATCAAATAACTGGTGCTAACAATTTCGTAGCACTAAAGTACTATTTGTACAACATGATCATTAACTTACGAAAGAATTGTTCGCACAAGTAGTTGCGACCAGCAGAATAATGCTCCCTCGTTATTTGGATGGCACCACCTCAGTAATCCACGTCCCTACGCGCCATCTGGTCCTTTCTCTGAACACGTCTGCCATAGAGGAGATGGGCACAGGAATCTACACTTGTACTGCAGATCAACTTTAAAGTCCTCCGAAGCCTAGTTATGCATATCACACGTTCTGGTCAAAAATGGATACTTAGCTCACAATGGAATGTAGATTGAATATCCATCAAAAGGACTCCTGGATTCATTCTAGATATCTACGCTTTTTGCTTGAGCCCTCTATACCAGAATCCGAAGCTACTCGAAGCTTTAGCTCATCAATTTCTGCCTTCAAACTGTCCCTTTCTTCTTTGATATTCGTGTACAATCGCTCTACCTCTCGGATATCTCTTTTCAAACCATCGTTTTTAACTAAATCATGTTAGCGAGACGAGTAAACCCAATAAGTACGCAAGAGCTTACATTCCAGCTTAGTCTTCGCGTCTAAATTGTGTTAGCGCCAGTCTGAATAGATTGGCAAATAGGCTCAGCGTCCATACCGATGCGCCCATACCCGTTGATACCTCTGTAGTATTTGACCTTTAGTAAAAGCAAAATACAGAGCTTTGCTTCGGCTTCACCAATCCGATCCCACAGTATTGTTGGCCTTAAGCTTGGAATATTCGCGTTTTCGGAGACTAGCAGGCCCTCGCTACCAGTCGATTCGTCCTCTGAAATGGAGAAAAATGGCCCTTGGATATAGATGAAGCCATCAGTGGCCCTGCTAAAGACCCCTCCGTCGATAGTAATAACTTGGGCTTCGAGGAGGGTGGCAAACGGGAAAGAGTCGGCATCGATGAGACTGAAGTAGACTCCCTTGTGATGGCTCGCCCATGACCACGAAGGTGCAATATATGGACGAACTGGTGCATCGGTTCGTGCATCGGTTCGTGCATCGGTTGGGTATTTCCGCAAGATTAGCTCCAATAGAGTCTCTAGGGGGCAGACATCCACAACAAGTAGTCGAGCAGATTATATTGCCATATTCCGGCGAAGTAAGTATCGTTAGTTCTCTTATGATAGAGAGATGCCAGGCCTGAAATGGCAACGAGCTTGTCATTCGCCTCGGTCAACGCACACCGGCTGTAGCTTTCGACTATATTCGCCCATTCTTTGAACGCAATCCCACTCGCGAGAATGCCGCTCTCATTTTGGTCTGACTGCCGTATGGATGATGCGCGGATAGTTGGTGCTAGCCTGGGATATGGAAACTTATTCCGAAAGGTTTCATTCTGGAGTATGGCATCGCATTCCCATAAGAGCTGTGGAGTGGCAAAGTGGATTGTTCTGGGCGCAAGAATTCGTTCTTGAAAGCACCATCCGCGTAATTGAAGCACAGAGGCCTCAAATTCTCTATGCCATGAGTCTCGTTCTAGTATAGCAAAAGTCCCAATGACAGGAACGTTGCCTTGAGTCGTGTTGCATTCAGCAATCCCTGATAGAATGTCCTCTGGGCTTCTCTCCTTGAAAAGGCTATCGTTGGGATCTGCTGAAGCTGCAGCAGCAATTGTGCAATAGGAGTTGGCGTAGACATTTGTCATTCTCGCGCTTTCATATGACCAATCGTCCAGTGAATCTTGAATAATGCACAAAGCGCCTAACCAAATATAGCGAACTCCTAGGTAGACAGCAACTTCCATTGCATCCTGGAACAGTTGAGGGAGGGCAAAGATTTGCTGGCCTCTTCGAAAAATGGGTTCTGTCGACTTCAACAAACGTATGGATGGTACCTTTGGCCACCTATAACTCAAGGCGACGAATTTGACACGTTCTGTACATGCTTCCTTAGCGGTATGACAGAGTCGCCATTCTGTTGTTCCAATTTCAATCAGACGTGTTGGAACGTCGTCAGTACTCTTCATTCTGTAGGCGTCATGATTTTTCTCGCAGTCCGAGCACCATTCTTTGATCAATTGTAAGCTTCTCAACGAAGACGTGCTCGATCCATGGTTTAAAAAGGAGCTTCCCGAAAATGTTTGATCTATGGTATATTAGACTCAGAAGATCAATTGAAAATGAGCAAACAGTGTTCATTTCCACAGACCAGAACGAAATGATGCTATCAGCTGGTCATCTACAGCAGTAATTTCCAAGCGCTGGGTTGGAACCAAGTGGTAGAAGGTGCTCCATGATTTCAGGGGGTCCATGTTGTTCCATAGTATCTCCAGGGCTAAAAATTCGGTGGGTTCAGTAACCGTCTCGGTAACCGTCTCGTGTGTATTCCGAACAAAACGATAGCGCATGAAGTCCACATCGTTCCGAGTATTGTCTTCTTCTTTCTCCCACCTGAGTCGATAAGGCTCAGGGACCTTTGCCCAATTTTGGGAACATATGAAGCACTTTTGTAATGCAGCAGCTCGAAAGTGAGTGGGAGACGTTTGATGTAGTCTGTAGCCAGCGTTTTTCAAAATATCTCGCTGACAGGGTAGACTGTTGCCATTAAACATGTCCCCACAGGTCGAGCATAGTTTGCTTAGCTTAATCATTTAGGCTATGAACTGCAGTTGTGAGTGCCTATCTATGACACATGTTCGGTGAAAGGCGAGAGCATCTGCATTTTAACACACCTTTATAAGCCTAGGCCGAATTGTGTAAAGCGTACGTATGCCTGCAGGTTCAGTGCGCTGAATCGCATTGCTTGTCTCTTTTTCAATTCACTTACTTCAGAATAATTCCTCGACGCATGGGTATTATAATGCTGTTTCGATAAATTGTTCCGTTCTGGAGCACCTGGGCGATGCGAAGGGCTTAGACGGAGCTGGCACAAAACAGAAACACACAGTGAAAAGTAAATATAATAACGTGACCATGACCAAATAAACCCCAGCTGAAACAACCCGGAATGGAAAAGAAATTAATCCGTACGGAATGGAATAACTTGTGGCCGAAAGCCCGCCCCTCTCTTCTTGTCGAAGAACCTTCTCTCTGAGCTTATCAGCTCACGTGGGTGCTCGCCTGCGGCTCACACGAAGCCTTCGAAATTGATTAGAGTATTGGAATAGAGTATAGAATTCACAGTTGGTAGGTGCTAAGTGAATGAGATTGACAAATTTTGAGGTGTGGCGCACAGACAGCATCAGACTAACCAGATAAACACGTGACATCAGGAACAGCAGGGTAGAATTCAGTGGATATTGAAACGTAGACTATAGAAAAAACAGTTTGCATAAAAATGCATGTTTGAATGAAACGTAAGGCTGCTAAAGTATACGTCTCCTTTTTGGTAATTGGGCTGTTATTCAGGCTCGAAGAACCAGAGACACCGGCTTGTAACCTCTACAACTTTAACAGACGAAACGTGGGTCCGGATACAGTCTTCCCAGACTTATTTGTGAAGATGTAAAAGCCAAACCAAGCTTGAACGGCGACCTTATCACCCGTGACAAAACGAGAGGGATCTACTTCATCGCCGTCTTGGTCGTCGTCCGTGGTTATCCCGTCGAAGGCAGCGGGAAAGGGGTCCCTAAGGGTGAAAGAAGGTGAGGAGATGTCCACTTCAGCCACCTTAACACGCAAGGGACTAGTGACTGTGAGATTTCTGTCCCGCCGACGAATTAAGCCCTTCAGGATCTCTAGCGCTCTCTCCTCCACTTGTAATTGTAAGGAAAACTCAGGCTTGTTCTTATCGAAATTGTTTTGGGCACTCTTGAGCGTAGTGAACTGCCCGAGCTGGCCTAGGAGGATAATACCCAAGGGTCCACGTTCTTCATTATAGTATTAGTCGTCTGGGTCATTATGAGCGAGCCACTTTGTTGTAGTTCTATTGAAGGCATCCCACGAAAGCTTCGGATCGAGACGCTCGAGATTTCCAACATATACCCATTGGCCCCGAAAGTATGGAAGGTTCGCAACGCCGCCAAAGTTCAAGGCTAGAGGGGGGGTTGCCGGTCTCTTACTCGGAGACGCATACGATGAGGGGGTTTGTAGATCGATGGATGTAGAATGCGAAGGATTAGAGCCATGATAATCATTCGCTGTTTTTGGTTTAGAGGGTATTGGGTAGTGATCAGAGCCAGTAGAGTTTCGACGGACGAATCGGCCTGAAATGAAGCCTGTAGATATTGCAGAGACGCTATAGATTCTGTGCTATAACCAAGAACCGGAACGAGAGCAGCATCCGGCCCGCACGTATCGGACCGAGAGGAGACGTTGGCATTGGCATCGGTACCATCAAGATCTGACCAATCTTTATCTTTAAAGGCCTTTAGCTGCTTAGACCAAATCCTAACTAAATTAAGGTCATATATTTTATAGGTGTATTGCATCAGATAGGACTGTAAAATGGCCAAATCTTCACCTGTGACTTATAGGGTTTCTAGTATACGTGTGCTGCTAAAAGACCTAACTAGCGACAGTGATCAGCGTGACAGGGATCGCAACAACCTAATATATCCAGAATCGGTCAGATATCGTCCACCGCTGTGGTTCTGTATCGGTAGTAGGAGAGAAGTTGAAGAAGCTCGTACTGAACAATGCCTGTAGAAGTTAGCAAGATGACGTAAGAAGATGAATCACTAACGTAAATAAAAGTTCCCGGCAAGAACGTAAGTCCTAAGAATGAGACGGTCTTCATCGCCGCGCTGTCACCCTGTGTGGCTTCTCCTATGAGTACAGTAACACGGCTGTCATGCTAAGCGACGGTATTGAAAGCCTACTGTTATTAGCACAAGATCATGAACTAGGGAGGTAGGACAACCAGGCTAATCTCATTCTTAAGCCGTTCTTCAAGGGCCTTCGACCTATGATAGAGGCATTAGAGTAAGGAGATCTGCGAGCGGAAGACTATACTGGTTTATCTTTGACTCCCCGTTGGTGCTGCTAGAAACGACCGAATTTCTTGGAAGAACATCTCGTGCTCTTGGACGAGACTTGCCATTGTTTCTAATGCAACTGCGAGCGTCTCTGATGCATGAATTACATGCCGAGCAATCTCATGAATTATAGTATAGTCTGGTCGCGGGTTGACTATCGAGGGACGGTTCTGATTATGAGTACGTCATTTTTTTAACTTATTTGGCTCATACCTGCTCAATGTCTCGGACAAGATCGCGCCATGCCTACACTGCCGTATTATAGAGGTCGATGATACTGTCGCCCAATAACGCGTGAGGCGAAAAAGGATCTTCAAACGGTGGTAGGCTTGAACTTGATATGGATTACTTAAGAAGTAGAGGTAGACTAAAACACAGAACCGTACTGCTCGTCGGCGTCTAGTGTACCGAGAAAGCGACTTTGTGCCATACATAAGGTGGGCCCTTTCCGGGAGTCGGAAAGGATCGCGTAATACTTTTGACGGGTTCTTTGATCAGAAATCGAGATTGAAAAGCTATTGATTAGCACGCGTCACTTCATCTTAGGCTTACTTACAAACAGTCTCCACCCTTCCATCAGCGGTTCTTGTGTCTTGACAGCTAAACAAACCGCTTATATCTTGTGAAAGAGGGCTCCAAAAGATAAGCGGGGTTTTGAATTGACAAGAGAGCTCTTCATGGTCATCTGGAGCTAGATCTCGAACTTCTGGTAGGAATCTATTCTATATTAGGGGATACTAAAATGGAGCCTCAGACTCACATAACACGCATCTTAGGGGCTGGTGAACGCTACATCATGTTAACTAGAGCTAACAAGTAAAGCGGTGTTAACCTACGTGGCAAAGTTCTTCTATGGTTATTTGTCCAGGAGTCCAGCTATTATTTTCTATTTAGGTTAAAACAGCTTCAGCCATATCAACTGGCGACGTACCTTGTTGGATGAAATCATACATTAGGGCGCTCGCACGGCGCCTCTGGCTGTTGTTACCTCGTGTGGAACTCGGAATGCTGACAACAGAGCAAGTTTATGACGGCGTCATCTCTTAGATACTTCGCGAAAGTCCGGCCTGCACTTACACAACGATTGACTAGGCATGGAATCCGTCTCAAGAGCATAATTGAGCATCGGACGACGTTCAGATCAGGTGCCGGCTAAAGAGTTTAGTGCACAACAGGGTTTTATTCGAGTTCAGCCGTTTTTAAGCGATTTTTGCATGTTCCACCACTTTTGGTGCGCACCCACATCAGCATATGTGTACAGGCGGCTGGAGAGGTAGCTGGCAGTGCCTCTCTGGTGAGGACCTGCTGTGCATACTCTTCTCATGGCCAGAGTTCCTCACTTGTGCTGGTAGGTTCGAATCCTGCGGCTGCCAACCCATCATGCTCAAGATAACAGTGTGGCTAGTAGGATGATGGATTTGCGAGTTGCGCCGGCAACCTCGAAAGCGACTGCGACTCGATCTCGGATCGCCCTTAGGGCCTGACAGCTCACGCGTGGCTCAGATCATAGTGGCAGATGGGATTGTGCTGGGGAGCGATTACGGGCGGTGATCGCATAGGAGGAAGGTGGCTGCCGTGAAACGTTCGCGCAAGCCGGCGGCAACTCCTCAGGGTCGCAATGAGGTACCGGAGCCATGATGGAGTGATCCTACATGGGCACAAGGGATTTACGGTATACCTTGATCCTAATAACCATCCGACTGGTAGCTACCTGACTCGCACTCAGGACCTGAAATCAGCCTTACTAGCTGGTGGATGTGGTGTCGCCTAGCTACTGGACAGGACCCTTGGGGCTCGATATATTCTGGGATCGTGGAACTCCGGCGTGGGAGAAGCGGCGAGGATCAAGAAACCGCCGTCGGTCGCCTCTATCGGTACGATTGACGGTAGGTCTTGTGGAATCGAGCCTGGTTAGTAAGAGTCGTCCGGACTACTTTGCCTCGCTGGGAATGTCGCGTGCGGATCTCTTGCGAGACATGGACGGCCTGTCAGAGGGAGACTTCTACAGGTAAAGCAAAACTGGGTAATACCAGCGAGGCTTAGCACACAATGGCAGCGACGTGCGACCCCAACTCCCGCCCCCTAGATAGGCCGCGGCAGACCCGAAGGGCAACGCGTTTTGGATGTCCTCAGTTAGAGGGAGTGATCATGTCACTGTGACAAATACGGTCGGACGCCGCTGTCGTGGGCCGCTAAGAAGGGATACGAGGGTATCGTCAAGCTGCTGCTCGCGACAGAGAAGGTCGATGTCGACTCAAAGGACACTAAATACGGTCAGACGCCGCTGTCGTGGGCTGCTGAGAACGGGCACCGGGGCATCGTCGAGCTGCTGCTCGCAACAGAGAAGGTTGATGTCGACTCAAAGGACACTGAATACGGTCGGACGCCGCTGTCGTGGGCTGCTGAGAACGGGCACGGGGGTATCGTCAAGCTGCTGCTCGCAACAGAGAAGGTCGATGTCGACTCAAAGGACACTGAATACGGTCGGACGCCGCTGTCGTGGGCTGCTGAGAACGGGCACGGGGGTATCGTCAAGCTGCTGCTCGCGACAGAGAAGGTCGATGTCGACTCAAAGGACAAATACGGTCAGACGCCGCTATCGTGGGCTGCTGAGAACGGGCACGAGAGTATTGCCAAGCTGCTGCTCGCGACAGAGAAGGTCGATGTCGACTCAAAGGACACTGAATACGGTCGGACGCCGCTGTCGTGGGCTGCTGAGAACGGGCACGAGAGTATTGCCAAGCTGCTGCTTGCGACAAAGAAGGTTGATATCGACTTGAAGGACAAATACGGTCAGACGCCGCTATTGTGGGCTAATGAGAGAGGGCACGAGGGTATCGTGAAGCTGCTGCTCGCGACAGAGAAGGCTGATGTCGACTCGAAGGATACCACGGTGGTCAAACGCCGCTGTCGTGGGCTGCTGAGAGGGGGCACGAGGGTATCGTGAGGTGCTGCTAGCCACGGGCCAGGCTAATGTAATTTGAGATAGATAGACGCCACTCTGCTTGGCCTGTGATAGTAGCCACATTGAAATTGTCAATTAATTCATGTTCTTTATATTTTAGTATCTTTGATAAAGAGGGGCTTGGGGGAGCTGATCTTTATATATTAAAATGGGTTCAACGTCCCTCCCTGATTGATTGATTTATTCATAGACCGATCCCAGCGATGATGATGATGATGATGATGAAGGTCTATTCCGCCCGGCTAAGCCTAAAGGGCACTAGTACTATTTACATGGGTTCGATTCCTCCAGTTCGCCATGGTCTCGTGACAGCCCCTACGCTCGCTTTGTATTAGCAACTCAGGTTCTTATTGGGTGGATAAGCGGAATTTGGGCACATAGACACCAGTTGATGAATTGATGCAGAGTTATCCCATTAAGACTACAACTAAACGGGTGTTTATATAAACCGTTAAAGGATAAGCAACGGTAGGCAACGGTAGGCACCAATACCGTACAATAGGTAGAAATGCACCATGATTGACTCAACAATCATGTGATGAACACATGACCATTAGTCATACGTCACATGCTAACAAGTAGGTAAGGCAGGTGGGGACAACATTATCGAGACAATCACAGATAAGTAGCAACCATGACACGAATATGAAGACCGCAGGAATAAACCAATAGCTTAATATAATGAGAGGATCTCTAACGCTAGAATGACTGAAGAATAAAATAGAATACTGCCTTAGATGGTGATACACGTGCCGAGACAAAGTTGCTACCAAGCCGAAACATCCCGTATATCAAAACCGACAAGGATAACACGTGAGAAGAGAAGAGAAACGTACAAGAAGAACACGGCGCGGAAAAACTTTTGAGGAGAGTATTGAAACAGTTTAAGGAAACGCCAGGACCGCATCAAATCAAGGATTCGAGCAAGGATCATCGAGATTACTAAAAAATTACTAATTTTTGGAACAAAGTTTTGCCGAAGCCCGCCCCCTCCCTTCTTGTCGAAGAACCTTCTCTCTAAGCTTTCAGCTTAGTTTCGAAGGCATTTCGAAGGCATTACAATCGCAGTGGAGGGCTTGTCACCATGACGGATCAGGCCCAGTCAGAGATCCTTGCGAATAATCCTATTGGGAAAGGTCTTGATGCCTTTCGCACCTCTTTCAATTCAATTTGTGAAGACAGAACCCTTTCCTGCACTCCGGACGCGCTCGATCAGCTTGCGCAAGAAGGTAAGACTGTTTGGCGTTTTGTTTGAGTACTTCCTGTCTAATTAACATACAGATATCCAGAATCTCACTCTCGATCTCCTCTTCGCTCTACGAAATCTCCCTGCTATTCGTCTCCTACGGTCAAAGACAAGTCACGGCACCCTTCGCAGCGATCTCCTGAAACTGAATTCCGCCGTCAGCTCCGACAACTTCCACTTCGACCGTATTAAACCTCTCTTGACTGCGGCCCTCACCGACAATGGGGACGATGCACTCATTTGGGATCAAGTCTACAACGCCGTCACCGAATCCACCCCACCTCCCCTACTCTTACCATCTTCCTTCCAACAAACCCCATGGCTGCGCAACACGAACAGCTTCGCGAATTCGTCTGAACATCGCAAGTACGTGGATGTTGTGCTAAAAGAGGAGCTTGGCCCTATGTACGTCGGGCTCTGCAACTTCCACGAGACATTTCTTGGAGGCGTGGCAGATCTTGAAACGGCATCCAAGGCCGTTTTCAAGAAGTGCACACAAGGCAGAAATCCACTCTATCGCAAAGGATGGAGTGGATGGCCGGAAGACGCAAATCAGGATGATGTCTTGGACTGGTTTGCGGACTTGTGTGGGCAACTAGCGGAGTTTGCGGGGGATCACAGACCAAAGGCGACTAGACGAAGGCCACTGGCACAGCCCAACAAGCCGGTTCAAGGTTCCACGGCGGAGCGCAAGCTGGACATTGGCTTCGTCAGCAACTCTCAAGCTGGGAAAGACTCTCGATGCCACTGGTCGCAGATCCTCATACCCGGAGAACTGAAGAGCAACCCGTCTGCCGACACAGCTTCGAAGGCATGGCTTGACCTTGGGAGATATGCAAGAGAGGTGCTCGCTGCTCAAGACACTCGTCGCTTCGTCTTGGGCTTTACCATCTGCGGATCTCTCATGAGGATATGGGAGTTTGACCGGCTCGGGGGGATCGCATCCAAACAATTCGACATCAGCGAAGATGGCCTGCAGTTTGTGTCCACAATCCTCGCGTTTCTCTGGATGAATGAGGAACAACTTGGGTTCGATCCCACAGTTATCACAGAAAATGGTCAGCGGTTTATTGAGATTCAACGGAATGGTCCTACGGAGCGGCTCATCATCGACGGGTTGATGATGCGGGCGCGTTGCATATCCGGCCGGGCAACGACTTGCTGGAAGGCACATCGCGAGGGAGACCCGCAGACACCGCTTGTTATCAAGGACTCCTGGCAGTACACAGAGCGTGAGGAAGAAGGAGAGCTGCTCCGAGAGGCGACTGAAAAGGGCGTTGTCAACGTGGCCCGATACTATCACCATGAGATTGTCCGCGTCTTCGGTACGGATGACGACGTTCGAAGCAATGTTCGGAAGGGACTGGATATCATGAAGGCGGAAAACTACCGGCCGGGACGTTCGATGATATCCTCTAGCACGAGTACAGCTGGTGCACGGAAAGGTCGCAGCAGCAGCACCGCTGGCTTGAAGCGGTCATCCAGTCAGACTGGCGCACCTTTGCCGCCTAGCAAGCGATCCTGTTCGACATCTCCGACGAAGGCCGGCAGCAATGCTCTACCAAATCGAGTGCATCGGCGTGTCATCCTTCGTGATTATGGGAAGCCGATCTACAAGGCTAGCTCCCGAGCAGCTCTACTTGCCGCGCTGGAAGGCTGCATTGAAGGGCACGAGTCCTTGCGCAAGGCCGGCTTCCTTCACAGAGACATCTCAATCAACAATCTCATGATGAATGAAGACAAAGAGAACCCTTCCTGGCCTTCGTTCTTGATCGATCTCGACCTTGGGATCAAAGAAACACGGAGGGAGGCTTCCGGTGCCAGAGGCAAGACTGGCACGAGGGCTTTCATGGCCATCGGGGCCCTCCTTGGCGAGCAGCATTCATTCATGCATGACCTCGAGTCAATATTCTGGGTGCTTTTCTGGATCTGCATTCACTATGATGGACCAAATCAGGGAAGGGTTGTTCCACAATTCGACAAATGGAACTACGTGGACATGGAAGAGTTGGCCAAACTGAAATTAGGCACTGTGGCGAAGGAGGCAATTTTCATGAAGACAATCACCGATACTTTCACTTCTTATTTCGAGCCACTTATTCCATGGGTGAACAGGCTGCGGAAAATTGTCTTCCCGAGAGACAGGCCGCACGAACAGGAAGACGAAAGGCTCTACCCTCGAATGAAAGAGATTCTCCAGAAGGCATGCAAGGACTTAACTTAATGGACAAGCGTGATGGAAGGGATACTGAGTCCGCGCATCAGGAGCCCGCTATCATGACCCAGTAGGAGACCGAGGGCACAGGTGCTCTAGGCTCAGAATGGGCTTGAGACGGTGCATAGGGTCGAAGCTCGACTAGAGGGTTACGATATGATATTCGTAGATATTACCATGCCGATTCTTGATGGATTCGGTGCTACGAGACAGATTCGTGCCATCAAGGAGAAGAGAAAAAAGAGTGCTATGGAGTCTATGGGGCTTGGTGGGACAGACCTGGGTGTAGATGGAACAGTTTAGAGGCTTTGTCCATGGCGCAATCACACACTCGAAACCCTGCAGTAAAATTGTTATCAGTACCGGGAGCTCCATGTAATGTACAGATATCGCAGCAGTAATGTCCCTTTGAAAAAAAGCAGTATCATAAGACAGCAGATGGGTACTGGAAGGAAAATGTGAGTGTGGTGGAGGGGCTGTTAGGGAAGTATGTATCGCATGGAGCATCTTGAGTCACAGGACAGATTAGGATGTTTGATTGTAACTTATTAGACGTTACCCACCCCGAGTCATTTCCATCAAGAATGAGAGAAGAGCAAGGCATAATGTTTTAAAACGCTGGGAGCTAAGGACAGTAGCGTAAATGCCTAAGGTATGCCATCCCTGTTTCTGCACCCTAGCTCTGCACCCTGGCTTTGCACCCTGGCTTTGCTCCTAGCCGTTGTCCTAACGTGTTTCCTATATTTTCGTCCAGTTCTAGAAAGCGGGATACCGCAATACAGGCAGGGTTTCTAGAATTAGCAGAAAAGGAAATTTCAACTGCTGCCCATCCTCCTCCTTACGGTTCGACGCAACGAACCTGCGAACAAGCAAAGTTCGACCTAGCGATAATGACAAAGACATGCGAGAGCGCAAAAATTTGGCCACCCTACCCCTCCTCACTATGTCCGGAAACCAAGGCGAAGTTCAAGGTCTCTTGTGTCAAGTACGATAATTTTGAAGACGACGAGAGAGATTAGCAAGGGAGGGTTATAGGAAGAGGAATTCAAGGATCTCTGAGCGCTCTTCTTACTAGAGTCAACCACAAGTACAGGCTCTTCATGGACCACGGACCATTGATAAGGCTATTGACTGTTTGTATCGAGTGCTGCATAGAACTGGACCTGTATCATGAAGTTGATCGCAAATGGAGAAAGTGGTATCTGTGGAACAGGCGAAGGTCAACTTTGGCAAATTGATAGGCAGAATGGATAAGGGCTTAGTTTCATACTTCTCATACTTCTCTTTGGAATGCTTGAAAATTTCCTTTCATTACATTGTATTACAGTGGCATCTTAGCACAATCACAACGCGGAAGGCACGGCAAGCCGCCAATGCAGCTTTCTTCTGATCAAAGTGAAACACGTTCTGGGTCTCAATCTCATTCCCCGTCCCGTCCTCCAACGGGCGATAATTCTTAGCTTGCAAAGTGAGATCAAATCCGCAAGCCCCGTGCGTAGCTCACGTGGCGATGGGGAGCTAAAATTGGCCCAGCGCTTCATAGACGAGTGCCGTGATTACGGGACCTGAAATTGATCATCAGCAGCCCTCGCCGCCTCCCGCACCTTCACTAATTTTAGACAGTAGCCTCAAAGAACGTCTCAAATTAGCTGCCATTTTTAGGCCGGGCGCTTCCACAAAACCGCTGACCTCCTGCTTGTCGAGGACTTATCTCAGTTTTCTTCGATAGCTGGGCTCTATCTGTAATTTTACCCTTCCTCGTCTTTGATTTTAAGCCTTCGCATTTCTGTCGCCGACTCATCGTCGTCTGGAACCTACAAGTGGACTTGTCCTTCCTTCCATAGAATCTATCTTCCCCATAGCACAATGTCCAGAGGGTCATCAGGCATGAAGTGGACTATAGAGTAAGCTGACAAGTTATATAGCAAGCAACGAAAAGAAACGGCCCATGCCTTTGACTAGAGAACGAAAAGACTCGACCGCGTCCTCAGCAACTTCACTCAAAGTTCCCCACACTCCAAGGTTCGCAGAAGCAATCTCTGTATGCTCTCCCATCGAGGCCAACAAGGACCACCGATCTCCCTTCGCGGACTCTCCTTCTAAGAAGACACAATCCTATATGGCGCAAGCACAGCCGTCAGATATTGGCTTCGACTATATCTCCTCCAACGACCCGGGGGGCCACCATGTCGAGATCCCAATCCCACCGACCTCTCCATTAAAGAGTACCATGAGAGCACCAGGTACACCTGGGCGGAAAATAGACAATCCACTACCCAGCCCATCTAGCCATAAATCTCCTCTCCGTGTTTTCTGTCTCGGTTGCGATATCCATGATGGTCTGGCCAAGGAAAGTGATCATGCTGTCATGAACGCCTTTTTACCAGGATTTCCTGTCCCGATTGATATAAAGCACTTAACCAAAGGCTTCAGATCCCCAGTCTCTGGGCACCAGATGTTCGATGCCTCCCCTTCTATCTCCTCCACCGGGTTATTGGCACCAAGCCCACCATCGGCGAACGTGCGATTTCCAATGCTCACAGGTTCAAAAAAAGTAGTCGCCGCAGACGTTGCGAGAGCAGCCTGGCATATGGTCGCGCGAATATCTGGTTCTTCGGGTAGACGGTAGCTTCGTAGTCGAATAATGTCTTTAGTGTTGCAGTTGGCAGTGCACACGAACCTAGTGTCATTAGAATTCCGCCTTCCAGTCATGATAGAGCACTTACATCCTACATCCCCGTTCATTTCCATCATTCAGCAACTCGGTATCTGATGCCCCGTTTTGCGCGACCACTTTCCGGATAGCTTCCTCGAGTTTCACAGAATCGAATCGGGGTTTGATCTTGCCATTTATAGTAACTGGCACACGACTCAATTTCTTACTAAAAACAGCAGCTGCAAGATCGCTGTATGCCATAATACACTCGTCAACGTCCATCTCGAGTCGGCCAAGCATGATTGCTAGAAGGCTTTCACGAATTCGTCAGCAGATACTGATTACAACAGAAGTCTCCTTACCCGCCAGTGCTCGTCCCTCCGATAAGGTCAAACACTTCGCATGGCTTCGCAGGTTCGAGACTGGAAGTCTTCCGTTCATGGTTCAGCCGATCCATGATATTCTTCAAAATGTACAGCGTTGAAAGTCCGCGTATGCCGCCGCCATCGAGGGACAGCAGACACAGCCCTGTGCTATCGAGAGGGTTGGACTCTCTGCCGAACTCGGTAGACGCCGTGTGTTGCATTGTTCACTTGGCAGGTGTGTTTTTTCAAGTATAAGGCAGAGGTTAAGATAATATCATGGCAGCACTTAATCGTAAGTGCTAGAGGTGAGGCTGCTCAGCTAAGACTGCCTTCAGCCTCAACGAACCACCTTGAGCTGCCAAGGCTCTAATCCATGCTCCACTCACAAACATACTGTACTACAGTAAAACAATGGGACCCGTCTCGGGCCGCCCACTCCCTTCTTGCAGAGGGCCCCCACCGCGAATGCGGGGAAGTTATACAACCTACAGGGGTAAATAAATGTAAAATGACGCGATAGCATTTGACCAATAGCGGACCGTAAAGAGTTATCCTGACCAGGTGATTGGTGCTGACTCTTCCGAAAATCAGGTGCTATGACCTCAATTTTACATTTATTAAGGCCTGTAGTTTGTACGTTCTCCGATTCTGCTATCAAAGCAATGAGAAAGATAGTGGGGCGAGTTCATGCCGTTTGTCCTTCTATAGCAGCGACTCCCAAACCCAGGCTCCAAGCGATGACAGAAACAGTACTAACTACATTGAGAATAGTGCTGACTAAGTGTGGCGCACCTAAAGTTAAAAAGAGTTTGTCCAAGAAGACACTAGAATCGAAGATCACTGTATTGCTCGTCATAAGTGACAATAGAACCAATCCGCAGAGTGATGAGAAGGCTGCGGGCAGTTCAATAGTGAATAGTGGACTTTCTAGTGTCGGTCTACATTTCAGACTAATTGTATCTAGTATGAGGTGCATTTGGAGCATAAGTATATGTTTGGAGAACGTTTAATCGTTGATAACGCTGAATGTTTGTTCAGGGGTTTGGCGGGGTAATTTCGGCACGGCTGGAACCGAGTTCGGGGGTAGGGGTTTTAACCTCACCTCTTGCTCATGTTGAAACTAAATCCAACCCAACAACACCAACACTGTGAAACTCTACCTCGACCTCCAATCCTAGCACCCATCTAACGCACCTCTACCATAACCACAGCAACAATAGCAGTAAATACAGCCCAACTCTGCTTCCTTAAGAATACCGAGTCCTGACCGTTGCGGAGCGCATGACCATCGCACAATGGAAGTCTATCGTCAAGTTCAGCTTCCACCCGAAGCCTTAACCGTTGCTCGGGCTCTGCAGAGGCAGCTGTCGAAGCCTGTCTATGGCATTCACCGTATTCCGTCAGAGTCTACTCGAGTCGATGTTCTCACCGACATATGGACCAACATCACCGTGCAAAACCCCATGTTTCGTCTTACCTCCGCAAGGCCACTTGCACAACAAATCATCAAGGAGATCGAGACGCGCAATACTGCAAACACTTCAGGACCAACAGCGATATCAAGAGCGTGCACACCACTTGCTCAGGCCGATGAGTGGTCTGATCTCCCGTCCCGGCTTCTCCAAGAAGTCAACTTGGGATATATACATATGCAATCTAGGTCTCACTCACAATCTAGATGGCACACGACATTCTTCTGGCACCTGCTGGATTACACTGGTTAGTTGAGCAATCCCCCGCTAGACATTGCTATTAACGGCAAGAATAGGACCCCCACTAGACGACAACCACCTCCCATGGCCCGCCCGAAAGATTACTATGATGATGCAGAAAACACTGAGCACTGGCCCAATCTCAATGGCCCCATACGACGCGAATCCCGAGAATATCGACTGTTTGGAGCGGATCTGGGCTGGCATCGGCACAGAGGGTAAGGAATACAGGCTGCTCGGGACGACACAAGAGAGCAAGGAGGTTATTACGAGACTCTCGGCTATGAACAGGGCAGGACCTGCAGGGGCTGGGCACAGAGAGCGTGTGAGGAGGTGGTCGACCAGGGAGTGGGAGGATATCGCTGAGGAGGTTTTGAATGGTCTCTTAGTTACCCCTAGAGTCATTGAATTCCAGCTACTCGAATCAGGCGGGGCTCTGGGCATTGGGGTCGGAGCTGGGCCACGATGGAGCACGGTTATTATAAACGACTTGCTTTGATTCCTTGGGGCATTTCCTTGATCCTGACTAGAGGCTGTACTGCAAAAGAGGGTAATTCTCTGAGTTCACATTAGTGGATTGAGGAGGGGCGTTTAATGTCTCCCAATACTTGTCAAAGAAATTGACGAGGTCCGGCCGGGGAAACAGGCTAGCAACTGTCTGTAAGGAGGCACGCTTGCTCTCTTTCGTTTGGCACGCTCCTGGAGCATCTTACACTTCTCGCAGTCGCAGCGCTGGCAAATACGGTTGTCCGGGTCAGCTTGAGAGTGGGAACCATGGTCATCCATGTTTTTACAACATTGAAATGTATCAGATGTCTTGACCATTGGCAACGGATAGTGCTTAGCGATTTCTTCTCGTCGAAGTGGCCACTCAGGGTCAGTAAAAGATTTGCGAGAAGTGTATACCCTAACCCTTCCTTTCCGCCTTACTAGAACGAAGACATCAGCGCCAAACTTCTCTCTAAGCTTGTCTCCTTTCGCTTCAAATGTTAGGATCTGTCTACGAAAGTTTTCATCACCGCGTTGTTCGGCGGTCCGCTTCCTGATCCCTCGCATGGAGGGCTGTGCCATTTTTAACAAGTCTGGTCGTTCTGGACTTGGTAAGGAGGAAACAAAAGCTTGTTGTTAGGTTACTACAGTATACGCCAGTCAATTACTAACCACTCAATGTGTGGCACAAGAGGGGGTAAAAGATTTCTATATATGTTGGCGCCTTTCTCAAAATCCCTTGTCCTTAGATTCCCTTATAAGTAGCTCGTACGTGTAAGGTAGATAGAATCGATAAGATCGACTACAGCGAGACGTCTGAGGAAAGCCACACCACCAAGACAAGAATATTCACACTAAGCCTATATGAGTTAGCGACTTTATTGCAGGCAGCAGTCAATGAGGAGATAACGTTGACACTTTATTTACGTCGTGTGCTGTATTCGAGGAGTCATAAACCACCAAAAAATGTCTCTACCATCTTATTACACAGCGTCCACCAAAGAACGCCGAGATCCACCCTTCAATAATCTCTGCGACCAATGTAAAAGAGACTTTCCGCCTGGACAGACCTGGACCTGGACAGGGAAATGTTGCGAGGACATCAAAAACGGCACAACTGTGAGAATATCAAGTACACGGAAGCTCATAGACTCTGCAAAAGGCGGCTGTCATCTCTGCATTTTGATATTAGGAGCCTTTCATGAGACATTCTTTGCTGGTAGTGATGGCAAAATCTTCGGCTTCGATGAAGGCAAATATCAGCTACAGGCTGCGCAAGACATTCCTGGTTGGACACTGAAGCTCTTTCTAGACTGTCCAAATCTCCGACGTCTTTCAGATTTGAGCTTCCCATCGGATGATCTAAGAGTGGATTTACTACTTTTATTGCTGCATGACCAACCTAAGGAACTTAGCACAGGGAAAAGTGTTTGGACTCTTGATACCACTCGAGTAGGGACCATATTCCAGATGGATTCTGTTCAGATAGACTCCGTGTGCAACCTAGGCTCATCTGCTATTGTTCAGATCAAGACGTGGATGGAAGTGTGCCAGCGAGATCACCTAGTGTGCAAAAGCCGACAGGATATCCCGTTTTCTGCAACCGAGCCTCAATTTCGACTCATTAATGTCGGTAACAGTGTAGAAAGTGCTGTTTATCTCGTATACAGCGGAGACATAGTTGGAGACTTCAATTACATCACACTGAGCCACCGCTGGACAGAGGAGACAAAGAAGACAAAACTTACTCGATCCGACCTCCCCCAATATCTCTCGTGTATGCCATATATGGATTGGCCGGCGACGTTTCGTCAAACGATATCGATAGCACGTCAGTTACAAATCAAATATGTCTGGATAGATTCTTTATGTATCATTCAAGACCAGCAAGACTGGGCTGTTCAGTCACAACTCATGCATAGAATCTATGCAGGCGGAGTATTGAATCTAGCAGAAGTTGCAACACCAACCATGGCAAATGGCCTCCAACTCCACCGCGATCCTTTGGAAATATCACCATGTATCCTCTCAGGTCGAGTTCAAGAATATGGTACTCCTATGCTTTACTTCTTGTGCTGGCGCCCCAACGAATTTAGAGATCGCGTGGACAATTCACCACTCTACCAGCGTGGCTGGACTTTCCAGGAGCGTCTACTATCAAAGCGGACCGTTCATTTTGGGCCCCAATTATATTGGGAGTGTGCAGCTTTACACGCATCTGAGACGTTCCCGATCGGTGTTGATACCCCGGATCAGCCTACATTTGTTGATGACTTTGTGCAGAGGCTAAAGACTCAGCTCCAAACTCCGAGACAAGGCGCGGATAAAGCGCAAGCAGCTCGAGATCTACACAGCATCTGGTGTTCTATTGTGAGATTCTACTCAAAAACCGAGCTCAGAGAAGAGAGCGATAGACTGGTCGCCATAAGTGGTATAGCAACTAGTATTATGAACCTGTATGCATTCCAGTCCGACGACTACATTGCTGCCACATGGAAACCATGTCTTCCAGAACAGTTGTTATGGGCCCGAGATGAAAACTGCTCTCACTGGAGCAAAGACAAAGGGAACTTTGACTATGCACCATCCTGGTCGTGGGCCTCATGCTCTGGTAGAACGAGGTTTACGAGAATTAACTTCCGACCACCATTTGGCCGTACATACCTTATCAGAGTTGACTCAATTGGCGATTTTGAGAAGCCAGCCGGTATATCACAAAAAGATTCTATGCTATTGGGTGGCAACTTAATTTCAGTGGTATTCAAGCCTGAAATCTGGAAAAGACGACGTTCTGAGCGAAACTTCTATGTCGCTGCTTCCGAGGTGCACAAGAATATGTCTAGTAATAGCCAAATTCTCGTCGAGCTCGATAGACCAGTCCCATCTTGCATTAGTCACACAAAGCTATTGCCCGTGTGGAATGATTTTGGGACAATTGAGGGTCTTTTCCTAGGCTTAATGAAAGAAGCCAGTAACGAAGTGGCAGTTTATCGACGGCTTGGTTATTTCACTTGCCAATCTCATGATTTGTATGGCGAGGCCGGTGTTTGTATGAATGAGCTAAAGTCAGAGATAGAGCACATTCTCCAGACAACACCACCGTTTAAATTGGTATAAGAGCTCAGGTTGCTTATGCAAAGAACAAATTATCAATAAATACTGTAATAAATGCCGAAAGAAAAGCAGCGCGCTCTCTTGTCTTTGGAGAACCTTTTTGTTTACCCGTCGGATAAAATTTGCAGGTGCAAGCCACATGAGGCCAACACAGGCAAAGCCACCAGCTTACGAAAGGTATTACTAACCAAAACGGATTAATTTTCGGAACAACGAAAGGCCGAAGGCCCCGCACTTTCGGACAGGATCACAGCCTTGATCTCTACACATAGTCTATATTCTATATAATACTATCCAGTGTTCAGGCCACCCCTTAAAAGTTAAAACTTAAAATTTAAAAGTCTTAGCGGTCACGTGAGGAACACCAAAGTTCAGTTCCAGTTCTATTAACTTCTTTACGTATAACACCTCTATCCCACGAACACATAGACTCCTCCCCTCCTATATTCTGTATGAGCTGTAAGCAGTATCAACCCTCGATTTAATTTAGTCGGAATCACCTTAGACATATATATAAACCGTGTTTACAATGCCGAGTAGCCCTTTTTCCTTCTCTTTCATCGATACTTCTAATACTTTACTAGGACCGTCGAGCTAATCGACGTCCCCTCGCGGAACTTAACCCTACTATTTTACGAGAGACCCGTTTAGGCCCTTAATAGGTGCTTATAGATGGCCCGGAAAACCCACGGCCTACGAAACGTTATCGACGGACCAGAATACAGATAGAGGCGGACTGTCAGGTAGCGCTAGCGGACAGCTAGGAGAATATACAGGTCCCTACACGCTATCGACGGACCAGAATACAGATAGAGGCGGACCGTCAGGCAGCGCTAGCAGATGGCCAGGAGAATATACAGGTCCCTACACGCTATCGACGGACTAGAATACAGATAGAGGCGGACCGTCAGGTAGCGCTAGCGGACGGCTAGGAGAATATACAGGTCCCTACACGCCATCGACGGACCAGAATACAGATAGAGGCGGACCGTTAGGTAGCGCTAGCAGATGGCCAGGAGAATATACAGGTCCCTACACGCTATCGACGGACCAGAATACAGATAGAGGCGGACCGTCAGGCAGCGCTAGCAGACGGCCAGGAGAATATACAGGTCCCTACACGCTATCGACGGACTAACTAGCAGATAGAGTAGGACCGTCAGGCGGCCGTAAATGCCCGTCAGCTCCCTACGAATCCCGCGAATCCCACGATTCCCTTTGGTTTTCGGTCTATTTTTCGATCCGCGGAGGTACACGACCTTAGGCCTATAGATAGAGAGTACGACTTTTGTTAAGTAAAGTACTAGGCGGTAGAGACGGTAGTAAACGGAGAGTTTAAGCTCTGTTATAAGAAAGGCGATATAATATTAGACTTCCTCTAGCCGCCACTAACTATCTTACGAGTACTTCTCGAGAGAGATAATCCGCGAGCCTATAGCTTCCGCTAGAATATCCGGTTATATAACTTAGTATTAGCGTTTACGTCTATTAGCTATACTAAGAATACCTGTACGGATCTCACTCGCGGGCTATACTATTTCTAGATCTATAGTGAGCTTTTCTACTACTAGGGGCCGTTAATTCATAGCTTATAGGAGCCGCTAGCTTTTATATAGCTATTCTTTTACGACCTAGATTATATAGCTACGGTATAGTTATAGTACCGCCTGTTACTAGATCGTAGTATTCTTTGTGAGCTATATATTATACTTATAGAGTATAATCCCTTTATATAGATCTACTAGACGGCCCGTGAGCGACTTAATACCTAGGCCGGGAATTTTCGTCTCCTAATTAACCTGTAAATACGATTAGTACTATAATTAGAGGCTGACCGTCGACGCGAGAACCTCCCTATAGCTACTAAGATTACTAGTATCCTTCTAGACGAGTTTACGGACGAGAGCCGGCGAGATATCTTATTAGTAGTTTACGAGCCTAGCTATTATAGTCCGTAGCTTTATTAGGTGTTAGTTATACACGCTATATATATACCGCTCTACTACGTACTCCTCTTCCTATACGGTTAGTACGAGTAGTACTATAAAATGTATTTATACGACCGTGTATAGGTCCGCTAGCGGACACGATTAGAGTAGTAGCCCTTTTACCTATAAACTCTCTACTCTCTTTTAGAGGGGTCGATTATTCTAGTAATATATCGTAGACGTATATGTGACCTATAAGACTACCGCTCTAGATTAGTTATAGTCTTACTAGAAGAACATTTATATAGACGTATACTAAGAGATAATAGATACCTTAATCTACGAAGACGTTTCTATAGACGACCTTAGCTATCGCTATATTCTCTCTTTCTCTTATTAAGAGAGCGATCGGTTTATATAGTAGCTCTTTTAAGATTTTATAGTAATCGTTTATTATTTTAGAAAGCCTACCTTCTTTATTACGTTTATAGCTAATTTACGCTAGATAGAAATCACTCGTAAGCTTAAACCTAGCTAGTAACCTACTAACTAACTAAATTTAATTATATAAGTCTTTTATATAAAGGTGTAAGAACTACTTATAGATGTACGTAATAGTCTTTTCGAACGTTATATAAGTTATGTCTATACTATTAAATACTAGAAGCGAGAGTTACTACACCTATACTTACTAGTGTTTATCTAGGTATTAGAGAGGTTTAATACCTCTAAGCGAGTAAATAAGGTAGTCTTTATAGAGCTTTCGAATCACGCTATAGATCCTATAGATAACTTACGAGCGTTAGTAACTACTTATATAACCTACGACTCTTATAGTAAGAATAACTCTCGCGTTCTATATATAGCTCGTAAAACCCTAGACGCTTCGTTTATATATTAAAAGAGGTTTCTAAAAGCCTTTATACTACGAATAATAATTATAAAGGATAGCTACTCTTACTATTATCGTTAAGATAATAGTTAGACATTTACGGTCTATAAACCTAGCTTTTCGAACTAGGAGATTATCTATAATAACTATTAGATTATCTTATATTCTCTATATCTATTAATAAAGTATTACTCGTATATTAATATCGAGATATATACGTCTATTTAGATAATTAAGTATATTTATAAGTATATTTATAAGGGTCGTAACTAGATAATACTTACGGTTACCTTAATAGATAATAAGATTACCTATTATCTCTAGGCCTATTACGTTAGTTCGTATAAAGCGCTCTAGCGGCTATTTAAATTCTCTTCTTACTAAGAGTAGCCTCTAGTTTAGTACTTATCGGTTTATCTTCTAGAGTAGTAGCTAGTCTATTTTATAGATAATATTTTAACTATAAAACTAGTTATAAAGACTACTACGGCCCGTTTTACGTTAATAGACTTTTTTATATATAATAAAGTATACTCTAAGGCCTAATAATATCTATACTCTAAGTTTCTAGCTAAGTTTACGTAAAATACCTAGAATCGTTTATAAAAGTCTTAGTAACGAGAGTATAATAAATAGATCGGCTATATATACTACTATAGCTCTATTTTAGGCGAGCGATTCTACTTACGACTTCTATTAATAGTAGTTCCTAGTCTATAATCGTTCGACGAGCTCTACTTCTTTAAGAGCGTCTATTATAAATTATATTAAGTAGCCTATATTACTCGCGGTCTAGTAGAGAATAATTAGAAGTAGATATAGTACTTTAACTAGACCGTTTAGTTTACCTCTATAGATAGTTTATAGACGTTATTTCTAATAGGTCTCTATTAGTATATTATTATAAATTCGTTAGTAATCTAAGAAAGCTATAGGTCCTACTTCTATAACGATCTCCTCTATCGATTAACCTATAATAGTAGTTTTCTACTTCTACTTCTAGACTCTTATTATAATTATAGACTATTTCTACTAGTAGATAGTCTTTTAGATTAGTAGTAGACTCTAATAGACTATTACCTCCCGTCTATTACCTAGGATTAGACGCTATAACATCTTTAGTAGTCTATAAGAAATACTAGTAAAGACCTTACTTCGTGTACTCTATAGATATAAGCGTAGTTAAACGCGAATTAGTAAGTCTATTTTATAAAGGTCTCTTTAGTAATAGAGTTAGATCCGCTAACGGTATATTTCTATCTCTAGAGTACTAGCGGGGTAGAAAAGACGTTCTTATATAAGATAATCTATTACTATTATTATAGTTAAAATAAAACGGTTCTTTATATAACCTCTATAGATATTATAACTCTTTTACTATCTAATAAATAGATATCTTACTTATAGTTTAAGATTCTAATTAATCTTTATAAGTAGTCTATAAGTAGTATTATAAAGTAGAGTATACTTATAACTCTTCTCTATAATATAAATTTAATAATCTAAGATAAAGTACTAATATAATATATATACTACTTTAAGGTAGTTTACTATCTATTAGTAGATTTATAGTCTACTATAGATAACGTCTTATTTAAGAGAGTACCTATAATTCTTAGAGGCGACTTTACTTAGATCTTACTAGTAGTCCTAAATAGTTTACGAGCTAATATCGTAACTACCTGTTTATAGAAGTTGTTTATATAACCGAGATTAAAACGACTTAGCTTACAAATTAATATATAAGTGTAGAAAGGTACGTATAGTCCGAAATTCGTCTATTAGGTTAGTAAATTACTATATAACTCTACTTTTAAGTATATAATTATAGTTTCTAAGTTTATAAAGTAGTTATAGTTTATAAAGGACCTTATTAACTATATCTACCCTTCTAGCCTATTACTACGAGCTATAGTAGATTCGTTAATATATATAGAATAATACCTCTTATTTATCTTAAATACGACTATAATAGAGCTAAATTATATAATTCTTAGATAGATACTAGGTTAGTTATAAATATATTATTTAGTTAACACTTTAAATATAAACGAAACCTTAATTAATTATTTATACGACTTTCTAATAGAGTAGTTATAGAGTATAGACCTATCTTCGCTACCTCTCTCGTAGCTAATATTAAAATTAGAAATATCTATCCTACTCTTACGTAACCTCTATTCTTAGAAAGGTCTCTATAATAGGTTATAGATAGTTATAATAAGCTTATAGGTATACTATATTAAGATATACTTACTAGAGAGGGATTTTAACGACTAGTTATAAGTTATTCTACGAATTAAGCTATTAGTAATAGATAATAGTCTTAGGATCTCTCTTATCTATAAGTAGTTTTCTATTTATCTATACTTTATAATAACTATTAATAAGTCTTAGGGTTAATCTTTTTATATAGTAGAGCTAGATTTACGGACGCTAGTATTTACTTACGGTTAGTTATATATTAGAGTATTCTATATATTATTTATAGAAGGATTAAGTATTCTATTACTAAGAGATAATCTATCTAGAACGTTAAATATAGTCTTTTCTAAGGTTCTAACTACTCTTAGATAAGTAGATAAGTTGTTAATAGATATAATTAATATAACACTTATCTAGAAATTATATATAAGATAACTAAAAGTAAACTAATCGTATTTTATTTTAATTATATACTTAAAGTAGGATTTATAGCTTAGTACTAGCTTCTCTTTCTCTATCTTCCTTCTTCTCCTCCTTCTCCTTCTCCTCTAACTAAGGCACAGAGTAATCTGTCCTCTCTTCCTCCTCTAGTACCTTCGCCTCCTCTTTATATAGAGTCGCTAGCTCCCTATAAAGCTTAGTAAAACGGTAGGCGCGTTAGAATAGAGTGTAGTAGCGGTAGGAGAGGCGAATATAGCCCGTAGTAGTAGGGAAGGGAGGGCGAGAGTAAGAGACTATAACTCGTTAGTTATAGTTCGTACGAATCTATAAGAAATAAAATAAGAAAAGCTTACTAGAAGAGGTACTAGAAGCGACCTAGTTAACTATACGACTCGCGGTAGTAGACTAGCGAAGGGCGCGGCTAGTAGTAGAGGTAGTAGAGGTAGTAGGGCCTATAAAGTACCTATAAGGTTAGTTATCTTATTCTTATAGAGGATAGTATATAAGTACTTATAGAGAGAGTAGCGAGTACCTTTACTACTATAATAGTAGTTAGTATAACTTCTACTAAAAAAACTAGGTACTACTATATATAATATTTATATACTAGATCTACTAATATAATATATATACTTATAGATACGAACTTAACTAGTAAACTAGTTAAGCTTAGCCTCTAAGTTAGTAGGGTAGGTAGGATTAGTAGTACGACTAGGCTGTAAAATAAGTAAATAGTAGAGTATAAGAAGAGCGAGCGTAACTATTATATAAGTAGAATAAGTAGGTAGAGTAGATAGGGTAGGTAAAGTAGGTAAGCTACTAGTAAAATTTACTACGATAGCGGCGGCGGTAGTAGTAGTAGTAGTAGCGGCGGCGGTAGATAGTATAGATATTCTACGGACTATAAGTATAAATTTAAGCTAGTAGAACACCTATAAAAGGTTTATTATAACTATAGAAGGTAACTTACTTAATTTTATAATTATAATATAGTAAAAGAAAAGAAAAAAGAGAGAGAGATTATTAGGTTACTTATAGATTTACTTACTTTAAAGGTTAGAACATAAATTATAAACTTTATTATTTTTTTATATTTATATCTAAGACTAAACTATTTACGTAATAAGATAAGTATAATACTAGCGAGTATATATACTTACTTAGGTTAATATTAGAAGTTATAAAGAAGAAATAAATAAGAAAAACTTATATTATTTCTAAATAGATATAATCTTAATAAGTTTATATTATAGAAAATACTTAATAAGACTAATACTTATAACCTTAATTTAAGGTTACTATAAAATCTAAAATAGTCTCTATAGCTTATATAGAGTCGACTATAAAGATTTTAGTATAGTATATAATAATCTTATATCTTTATACTATACTTAGTAACTTAGAAAGGTTATTAGTCTTAATTAGTAATAGTATTTCTATCTACTAATCTAACCTACCTTTATACTCTTATATAATACTAGCTCGACTATATATTATACTTTAAGTACTAAAACTAATAGGTACTAGTATATATATTAATTAAGTAATATCTATTATAGAAAGTTTCTATAAGACTCTAGTCTTCTTATCTAACTTAAAAGTACTAGTATCTACTACTCTTATTAGAGAAATTAATAAGAACCTTAAGTATAAAAGTATTAACGTCTTTAATAGTAAGTATAATAAGCTTTATAGGTTCTTACTCTAACTTAGGCTATATATTAAGTTTAATAGAGAACGATTTTAATCTAAGATAGAGTAGGTTCTATAGATAGTTATACTACTTAAGAGAAAAGCTCTAAACTAGATTAAAGGGTTTCTTAAGAACTATCTTACCTATAGCGATAGAAACGAGGTTCTAAGTAAGAATAAAGTAGAAGACACGACTATTAAAATCTTTAGTACTTAGAAAGGATTCGTTTCTAAGATTAAGACTAACTTTAGAGTTATAAACGAGAGAAGAGAGGTAGAATAAACTATCGAAGCTCTACGATAGAAAGAGTTAGTAACCGTCTATACTAGAGACTTTTAATAATACTCTACTTATATAGAATAAGATAATAAGATACTTAGTTACGTCTACTATAAAGGGTTAAAAGACTTTATAAAGAATAAACTTATCTAATATAGTAGTAGTATTAATAGTCTTAAATAACTTATCTAAGCTATCTATAAGATTAATAATAACTAGTATAAGCGTAGTATAGAAAAGAAAGGAAGATATAACTCTAATTATAAAAGAATAGGTAAAGGAAGAATCTAAGAGAATAATAATAACTCTAGATAGTATAGAGACTCTATAGAACTTAATACTACTCGACGAAAAGAATTATTATTATAAGAGTAATTAAGATATATATAGAACTATACTTATTTTAACTATAGGAAACTAGAATACCTTACTAGAAATTATAAGAGTAAAGAGAAGAGGTCCTAGAGTTATCTACTAAGAAAAGAACTAAACGCTACTATCTAAGAAAGAGAAGAGTATAATAAGTATAAAGGACCTATAATACTAAATACTACTTAAGTA
>MU251771.1:0-31224 GCA_019669835.1 Amylocarpus encephaloides
TAGGTTATCTACTACCTTCTTACTAGAGACTAATAGTACTACTAAATAAATAAATAAAGTAGTTAAAATAGTCTTATACTAGTTTATAGACTAGATCTAGTAAAGCTAGCTTAAATAGTTACTACTAGCTATATCTAGAATATATAAATAAGACTTAATATCTATAGATATAAGTCTATTCTTTCTATTCTATAGATAGTATTAGAGTCTACTTAAAGATATTAAATTATTAAAGATTAATAATAAAAACTCTTTAATTACTAAAGTAGACTAAATTATATAAAAACCTAAAGAGATAAGAGAGTAGGCGTAAGTAGTAATAGTAGCGGTCTAAGAAGTTTAGAAGTAGACGACTAATTAAAAGTACGACTAGATATCTAACTACTAGATAGAGAATAAGATATAACTTAGTCTAAAGAATATTAAAATAAATAGACTTTATAAGAAGCTAGATATTAGATATATAAAGTTTATAGTTATAGAGATTATTAGATCTTATAACTACTATTTAAATATACTATTAAGTATATATAATATATTTTATACTAGACTTTTATAACTTATATATATAATATTACTATTAAAATAAGTTATTAAAGAAAGCTAGTTTCTTATAATACTAGTTAATAATATAAAAGAGTATAAGATAGAGTATAAGATAGAGTATATACTTAACTAGAAGAAAGTTTTTAAAAGAGATAATTAATAAAAGTATCTAGTTAAGTAGATTAGTTATAGATATTTAACTTAGAAGCTAAAATTAATAATAAAGAGTACTACTACTCTAGTTAAATAGAAGAAGTATATAACTAGATAAAAGTAAAGAAAAGAAGAAGAGTAATATAAGAGTTAGAACTTTAGAGTATACTTAAACTAATAGCTCTTATTAAATACTAACTCTTACTAAGTACTAACTCTTACTAAGTACTAGTTACTAGTAGAATTTAATTTAGTTTAATACTACTCTATTATATTACTTTTATAAGATTTTAGTTATCTCTTCTTATATATATAAGACTCTATTAAAGCTATACTTATATAAGCTTTCTATATACTTCTTAATTAAATTTTAAAAACTATTTCTTTTAAGTTATTTAAGATCTAGTCTTTTATACTTATAATTCTTCTTAACTAGTAGAATAAAATTACTAAAATCTTTTATAGTTACTATTCTTACTATCTTTAACTCTAATTCTTAATCTTCTTATTACTTTTACTAATAGCTAAAATAATAATATTAAGATAGTCTTATATAACTACTTTAATTACTTATTAATTTAAAAGATATAATCTTATACTAAGACTAGAAGATAGTTAGTATTTTTAGACTCTAGATCTATTCTAATTTAATAGAAGACTTATAGAATATCTAGCTTTATAAAAATCTTAGTCTAGCTAATATAAGTAAGTATTTTATTAATTAGAGATAGAGAATATCTATTCTTTTATATAGAATTTTTAGCTTTTAGAAGTTAATATAAAGATATAGTCTACTATCTTCTTTCTTAATAAATAATATTAAGATAATAAAGAGAGAATTACTATACTTTATAAATTTCTTATAAAGATTCTTTTAAATCTATTTCTTTTTTTAAGTAACTTCTTAATAAATATCTTATATAATAGAAAGTATTTAAGAGTATTTATAGATTCTAGTTATATTTAATTATTATTATACTAATAAGAGTAAAGTATATTAAAAGTAGCTTTTAAGAATATATTTAAGAAATTATAATAGCTCTAGTTCTAGTTATAAAACTATAACTTATTAGAAGAATTATTATAACTAAGTTAATCTTAGTTATCTTAGTTATAGTTATAATATAAACTAAGATATTACTACTTAGTTAAGAGACTTACTTAATAGCTCTTTATCTTTAAGTTCTATCTTAATTCTTCTTTTCTCTCTAACTTAGTTTTTCTTAATAAATAGAACTATTTTATAGGTCTCTCTTTTAGTATATTTATAAACGTCTATTATATTAAAACTAAGCTTCTCTTAATTATCTAAAAAGATATTAAGAATATTCTAAACCTAAGAGTAAGATATATATAATATACTTATAATAGAAATAAAAAACTACTCTTAAGAATATTAAATCTATTCTTAAGAAGTAATTAGATATAATACTCTCTTTAAGAAGTATAACTACTTAATAATATAAATTACTTTAATAAAAAGTCTAATTCTAAACTTAAATCTTAGTATATACTACTACTTTATAAAGTTAATACTTACTCTTAAAAGAGAAAAGTAAAGAGAGTTAAGATAAGTATACTCTTTATCTCTAAAGTAGATTAAACCTCTAATAAACTACTTAATATTATCTAATAACTTATAATAAAGATCTATAATCTTAAGATAAATAGAATTAATTTATATCTCTTAATTAAATATAATTTTTAATCTTATTATAAGTATATACTAATAGCTCTAAGTCTATCTTCTAAGTATATAACTTATACTCTAAAAAAGTTATATTTAAGTAAGATAAAGAACTCTTATATATATAAGAAACTAAGATTATAACTAAGCTTTATATTAATACTAACTATTATAAGACTAAGAAGATAAAAATAAATTTAATTTTTATTAGTATAAATAAGAGCGCCTTCTTATACCTCTACTTATACTATAAATTTAATACTTTTAACTATTTTATCTTAGTTACTAAAATATTTATCTATCTTTAAAATATTATAATTAGCTCTTATACTATTAAGAGTATCTAACTTAGATATAATAGACTTTATATATATAAATAAGATCTTTTAGACGTTTTATATATACTACTAGAAGCTTACTAATAATATTTAGAATAGTTTATTTAATAAGAGTAAATAAGATATACTTAAAGCTTATATATTAACTTTAGAAGATACTTATTTATATTAAATAACTAGCTAAGAGTAACTTTAATATCTTTTAAAAACTTTTACTAATATAAGAATCTAAAACTAAGAAGAGAAAAGTAAAGCTCGAGAGCAACTTCTAACCTAAATATAGTTTCTCTTATAACTTATATACTAAGTCCTCGCTTATCCTATAATAAGTGAATACTCTTTTGTACATCCTTTCCGGGTCACGTGATAGTAGAATGTGCTGAAGCTGTTCTGTAATCACATGACCTAACGCGGTGGCGAATGCCCCAAAGCACTTCGTCACACTGGGCATTAGAAATCGTCGATTTTAGTGTTGTTTTCGTGGTTTTGGATGCTTTGTGGCGTATTTTGGCCTGTGGAATTGACCCCGGTGGAATATGATTCATCCTTCTATCACCTCTAGGACATCTGAGCTCATTCTCTCCCACTTTTAAGAGCATCCTAGCGGATTGTCATATCATATCCAGGAGAATGAAGAAACCGTCAAGAAATAGGAGCATGGTCCTCGATCGAGATAACAAGCAGCTCCTTGATCATAGAAATTCGTGCACAATACTTCATTATTGCCTTTCTTGCCATTTTCACACGCGGTTGACTACAATACGCCCGGTCGTGGTGGTTAGATTCCACATATATGTCCACGCGTGTTCAACTAGAATGAGAAGCATCTCATCTACAGCGCAGCAAGAGCCAGGGCAGCAGCAGCACCTCCGGCGACCCATCTTGCATTGCCTGTATTCATGGCCATACCAGCAGTGCTCATGGATGATGCGGGAGGGCCAGAACCGGACGCAGCAGTTGCCGCAGAGGCCATCGCACTTCCACTTGATGTCACGCCTGTTCCTGTCACCGCCGTAGTTCCAGAGCTTCCAGTCTTCGTGGCCAGAGCAGAGCTTGATCCGGTTCCAGTTGTGAATGCAGCAGCGTCACCCGCACTTTCGATGGTTTTTCCGACGATGGTCACAGGGGTCAGGTATGAATCGACATCCGTGATAGTCGTGGTTGTTACCCTACTAGAGGCGACTGATGATCCAAGGTTCATGAGCAAGGTCACAGAGCATGCCGCGGTCTTGGTGCTTGTGATTTTGCATCCGAAGTCCATCGTCTCACTTGCCGTCAGACCGTCCTCTTCAACTTCGAAGGCAGTGTTGTAGGCGATGGCTACATCGCGTGTTAGTTCATGGATCACCTAGGAAGTCCAGGGAAGGAAGGGAACATACTCGAAGGACCTTGGGTGAAAGTGAAGGAGATAGGAATAGGGCAATCGGCCGACGACCCAGTGGCTGCACCGCAAGCTAGGGAGTACGTCGTGGCGGTTGCATCCTACAATGATCAATCGTCAATTCATGCCCACGCTGCCGCGCCAAACCCTACCCTTTGTACCTACGGAAGTGATGATTGAAGCCACAATGGACTGCTCGTCAGCGCCGGTGACGAAGAGAGACACCGTTGACTGTGTCGAAGCGACGCTCAGGAGAGACAGGGAAGCGAGGGTGGTTTTGAACATCTGGACGAAGAAATTAGGTTTCATGGTTGTCAACGAACGAGTGAAGTGAAGGCTTATGAGTAAAGACTGTGTGGCTTCGGGGGGCATCGAGGCTGGATACAATAGAGAGAGAACGTGTCGATCGACTTTTGAACGAAATGAAGCTTTGCGGGAGTCCGGGACACCTGAAATGACGCTAGCTGGCTAGGAGATGGTGGGCCCCCCTTTTTTACCCTGCCCCTGGATACGTTGTACTCGCTTAATCGACAACGAAGCGAGGTGCGCGGACCTGCTTCTACGTCTACGATGGAGCGCGACTTCGTCATTCGTCTCTTTGATTGCTGAGTGAGCAACTAGCAACTTCATTTCTTTCCTGCGTACCATACACACTCACACTCACACTCTCTCACACACACACATATCCACAACCTCAACCGCGCACAATCACCTTATGTATAGTTATCCCCTGCAAACGATGTGAAGCCCCAGCCGTTTGCAGTCACCATCATGGTATTGCCAGGACTGTTCAAATCCTCCTACACCACTACCACGAATGCCAACCGCCGTCAAGATCACCCCTCCTTGAAGAGCCCTGCGTCCTCTCAAAACTTAGATCGAAGCCCTTCCGAGACATCGTCCGTCAACGAATCCCTCGAACATACACATATTCGCGACGAGTCCCACTTGAAATCCATCGCATCCGAGCAGCCGGACCTTCGACAGCTGAACGACAGCCTAGCTGCCCTTGCCGAGATCTTTCCAGATGTACAAGTCGAGGTGTTTCGAGAGATGCTCTCGAGTTTTGATGAGGAATCGAGGTTGGCCGTCGTCACGGAAGCTCTGCTGAAGGACAAGACGACGTTTGCGAGAGGACGCAGTCGAATTGCTGGGAAGGATATGTCGCCAAACGGGGACGTCGGGGAGAAGATGGCAGAAGCTGTCTCGCAAGGCCAAGTATTGGCCGAAGAGAAGTTCAGGAGCTCGGAATACAAGAAGGCCGTTAAATTAGTTGCATACCACGAATTCAAAGGCCTGTCTCGATCGACAATACACGCTGTCTTGGCCGAGCATAATTATTCTTACACGCTTGCGAGACCGACACTCACAGCGCTCTCGGCAAAGTCATGGCGGTTTTCCATATCTTCCCTCTTTCTACGCCGGAAGACGACTAGCTCTGTAGAAGCTGAGCATCATCCTCTTGTAATATGGCAGTCCACAGGACAAGGCTCGATTGTTCCCACGTTGAAAACCACCGGGTCACCAGAGCTAGACCATGAGTTATTTCAATCACTCATTCTGCCAATACAAGGTCGGATAGTAGCTGAACGCGAGGCAAAGGACCATGAACTCGCTCTGGCTCTGAATAATCGAGAAGCAGAAGCAAACGATGGCTTACATGACTGCGAATGCTGTTACACTGCCACGACTTTCGAAGAGTTGTCTGCTTGCGACGACGGCGGGCACTTCATCTGCTTTCAGTGTGTCAGACACTCGGTGAAGGAGGCTGTGTTTGGACAAGGATGGCAACGAACTATTAATATTGACAGTGGCACCTTGAGATGTGTTGCAGCGAGTTCGGACCAATGCCAGGGCTGTATCTCGCAAGAGCTTATTCGCAGAGCATTTACGGAGGACAAAGCCGAGAAGGATGTTGTCCGTAAACTCGATGAACGCCTGGCTGAGGATAGTCTCTTAAAAACCGGCTTACCTCTCATCCGATGTCCTTTCTGCAATTACGCGGAAATCGATGACCTATATCTTCCCGAGTCTCAGTCCGCCTGGCGCCTGAAACGGGACGGGGACACTTTTCTTTATACCATTGTATTTTCGATCTTAGGCGTTGGCATGATACCCTTCCTTTTCCCGTTGTTTTTTTTGTTTTCTTTTCTTTTCCTGTTCGTATCTTCGCGGCAGACCTTTGGCGACTTTGCTGCTGGCTATTTCTATGCATCACTCACTCGACTCCGTCGGAAACAACACGGGCTTAAATTTACATGCCAGAATTCGACTTGCAAGCGAGCTTCTTGTCTATCATGCAGCAAAGCATGGACAGACATTCACATCTGCCACGAGTCCTCCCTCCTGGCCCTGCGAACACAGGTTGAGCTGGCCATGTCGCTGGCCATTAAGCGGACATGCCCTCGTTGCAACACCTCCTTCGTTAAATCATCCGGCTGTAACAAACTTACCTGCATATGTGGCTACCAGATGTGCTATGTATGCCGCAAGGACATCGGAAATGGCGAAGGTTACAGACATTTCTGTGAGCACTTTCGACCCAACGGAGGAAGGGGATGTACCGAATGCTCCAAGTGTGATCTGTACCGCTGCGAGGATGACGGCTCTGTGGTCAAAAGGGCCAAGGAAGAAGCAGAGAGAGTTTGGATGGAGAAAGAGGCCACAGACTTGGGTGGCGACGAGAAAATACGAAAAGTTCTCGAGGAGAAATGGAAAAAAGAAGGTGTTGCGTCTTGGTGGGAATCTAAGCGATGGCATTGGAACGTTCCCAGCTTTCAGAATATGCTCGATGCTCTACTCGAGATGATGGTCGAATAGATGGAGATCTTACGTCTTGATGGTTCACGGATTGGGAAACAATGACCAGAATTGCTGCAATTGGTATAAGACTCAAGCATAGCGCGCACGTCGGTGTTGCATACATCATTTAAAGGATCCATACTTGCAATAATTCCATATCTGTGTTTGTTTGTCTCATGAAGTCCTTGACAAAACACTTCCTGGCAGCGCTTTTCGTTGGCCATGCTCGTCTGTATATGGAAGAAACGGTCGGGGTCTTGCGTAAACTTGTATAAAGGGGGTGTGATTAGAGATCACGAAGAAATACTTTTGGTCATTGCCAACTCGGAGCTTTTACTCCAGATCCCACTGGGCGCCCTCCTCCATAAGGCGAGTTTGCCATCATCTCCAGTTGAACCAAGCAGTTGACCATCTGCATCAAAGTCGACACGCCAAACGGGCGAGCGATTGGTCTCCAACTTCGAAACCTCTGTCCCTACATGAATCACTTCCCCATCCTTACCCATAAGCTCTAATGGTCGATTCCCGCTAGCATTTGGCCCAGCATTTGCCAAACCGGCCCCAATGCCTGAAGGCGCGTTCCCCACGGTGTTATCTGGCGTCCTTTGCGAAGTGACCACTACCTGCTCGGGCATATTGGCAAAATCCTTACTTCGAGCGTCCTTATCACCTCCTGCAGGCGTAGTAACTTGGAACAGCCGCACAAACCCATCTTTACAGGCGGTAGCTATCACATCGAACCCTCGTATGCTTCCAGGAGCCCAGGCCACATCTCTCACTAGTCCTCGGTGTCCTTTCAGTTCTGCTGCAAGATAAAACTCCTTCGTGCTTGAAGACCCAAGACTAACGGTATGCGATATTTCTTTCGTCCGCCATATCGTGGCCTTGTTCATACTAGCCACGACTATACCCAAAGCATCTCGTGGGACGCCCTGGCGAATCGCTGCATAACATGGTTCTAGGTTGGGATCGAACTCTGCTTTGAAAGCAACCTCCTCCCCTCGTGGCGGCTTATCGCAAACAACCACACGGTCGAGTTCGTTCCAGCTATCCATGCTCTCGGGCTCCTCATTTTCATAGACCGTGAGCACTCCGTTCCTGCTCACCAGCGCGAGATAGGTGTGCCGTGTCTCAGGGTTGTGCTTGATCGAAAAGGAAAGCCAGGGCGCTCGAGCAGTAGAAGATAATTCCCACACAGGCCTATTGTTACGCGAGTTGAATCGCCTGCCGTTTCCAGGGGCCATCGTGGGATCTTCCACCCAGAGCTTGAATCGACCGTCTGTACCAATTGAAGCTACAAGGTTCGGATGGATGGTGGGCGGAAGCCATTGCAGCTTGCCAAAGTATTAGCTCCGGACTCGCCATTGCGTCGATGGGACCAACCTCTAATATCTCAGATGTATGCGCACCCCAAGTATCGCAGAGGTTCCACGACCCTTCATTATGGCGGTTATATACCTTGATTTTACCATCAACCGAGCCAGTTGCGAATCGGTCGCCATATGTATTAAAAGCAGTAGCCCCAACCATATCCCGATGTCCATGCTGGAGCAACCGGAAACGATCCTGCTCGGAGTGCGCTGAATCGACATCCATCATGGGGGCCATAGTCGTCTTGTCCGGCTCATGGTGGTGACGCGGGGGTGCGTGGTGATGAGGCTGGGGAACAGAAGCGCGATAAGACTAGGCTGAGACAAGGCTGTAGGAAGCGCCCCGCAATTAATCTTAGGTAAGCCAGCCTTGTCCCCCTGGAGCCCTTTATTTTTTTTGGCTTCGTGGCTTCACCTCAGCCTCGTCCTCTACCCACCATCATCACTCCATCGCTAACAAGTATAACTTCTCATCGGCGCGCCTTGTCTTCGTTCGAATCCACACATGGAGGCGCCATTCTCGAAAAGACTCGACAATCCTCTCTCTCCTGTCAAGACATGACTATCCGTCAGACCATGACGACCCCCACCGCATCTGCTCTGTCCTTCACGGAGACTCTGAGTCTCCTGTCACTCTCAATTGCAAGCCTCGCCATTATCGCAAACACTTTCCAGGGCGATGGAGCGCCTCTCGTGGCTTCTCTTGCATTCAGCGGACTCGCATTTGCAAGCTCATTTTCTATGATCCGATGGCTGGGACCGACATTCATGAAGGCTGGTTTGAAGGGGAAAGACATGAGCAAAGTGCACAAGAAGGAGATCCCGGAGACCATGGGCGCTGTCTGCGCCGTGGTGTATCTTCTGATCATCACCGTCTTCATACCCTTTCCATTCTACAAAGACATTGTCGCAGCGACGTCAGGAGGCGGGAACCGCGATGTAGTCCTGGAGACTATAGAGCATGTGCAGAATGGACGATTTCTGCACCGATTTCCACATAGCAAGGTACGCAATTGCGGATCGAATGAGATGGTCAGTTACCAACGATGATAACAGTTAGCATCATACCTCTCTGCGATCCTCACCGTGCAATCTATTTCCATCCTTGGAATTGGCGACGACCTATTCGACATTCGCTGGCGACACAAATTCTTCATCCCGGGAATTGCCAGCATTCCCCTCCTCATTGTATACTTTGTCGATTTCGGGGTCACCCACATCGTCGTTCCCATTCCTCTGCGGCCATACCTAGGGGAGTTACTGCAACTAGGCTTCTTGTACTACCTTTACATGTTTGCAATTGCTATATTCTGTCCTAACAGCATCAACATTCTTGCCGGTATAAATGGCATCGAAGTCTCGCAATCACTCGTAATCGCCTTCCTTCTTGTCATCAACGATTGCTACTACCTACTCAACCCGTACCCTCATCCGGCTACCGATTCGCATCTCTTCTCCCTTTACATGCTCCTTCCGTTCATCGGTGTATCTCTGGCACTCTGGTGGCATAACTGGTACCCGTCGCGTGTTTTCGTTGGCGACACTTACTGCTATTTCGCCGGCATGGTCTTTGCAGTCGTGGGCATTCTTGGCCATTTCTCCAAAACTCTACTTCTTCTCTTCATCCCTCAAATCCTCAACTTTATCTACTCCGCTCCGCAGCTGTTCCGAGTAGTGGATTGCCCGCGCCATCGACTTCCACACTTCAATGCTCGGACGAATCTCATGGAACCCTCCGTGACGGAATGGCAGTATCCTCCAAAACCGATCGTTACCTTAGGGCTCAAAGTCCTTCATCAACTCCATTTACTCCGCGTAACCATCAATGAAGATGGCACAATTACAGAGAGTACGAACTTTACGCTGCTTAATCTGTGGTTGGTGTGGTTTGGGCCGAAAAGGGAGGATCGCTTAGCGACAGAAATATTGATCATGCAGACCATAATCGGGTTTTTGGGACTTTTCATCAGACACAATTTCGCCTTGTTACTGTTTGAAAAGGACAACCTGAGTGTATTATAAGGATGATTTAAGCGGTAGAAATGTATACTGTTTTGGACTAAGACCTGACTGAAGTCGTCGCGTATTGAGAATTGTCTGTTTTGAAACAACTGTGGTGGCTCGGCAAACGGCCAAGATGCTGGAAACGCGCCTCAGTCCAGAGAGTCCATAGCAAGACAACTTACTTTCCGACTCCATGAAATATCCTCACTTTTGATGTGAAGAATCATTATAAAACATCCACGCCACCAGAAATGCTAGATTGTGGATTGAGCGCCACCAACGTGAGTCCATGTGTGCCTCATAAACACCTCGGGGACGAGAGCGACTCGTCTTGATACAAATTTGGAAGTGAGTTTAAAATTTTGTCATGCCTTTGAGGCCGTTCGAATGTTGGGTTTGCTACTGGTACAAAGAATTGCCATCGGAAGAAGGCAGTAAAATGGCCAGCGAAAATCTTCGATCACACGAAAAAGTGTGCGATCATTCCTGCAAATCTGGCGTGCTGACGCCCAGCCCAAGCCCCCTTTTAGACCCACGGAACGCGAACCGGTTCCTTACAACGCTTGAAAACAAAGGAAAGGTCATGATGATGCGCTGGCAGCAAAAACGCTTGAATCTCATGTCTAGTTATGTTACAAAGTGCCATTCAACTTCTCGGATGACGTGCTATTCTCGGGAGAAAGATCTGTGGTGAGAGCTGTCGCAGATAAAACGACTGCCTTTTCGAGTGGGGTATCGCTAATCGCAGAGCAGTCCAGGATGCCATTGGCTTTGGCTTCTTCAATCGTGGAAAGGGAAGGCTTCGACGCCACTGGAGTCCCTGTTGGACTACTACCTCCATTGGCCTTATTGGTATTCGCCGCAGAATCGTTCCGCCTCATCCGAGCTGCCTTGTAATCACTTAGGCTGAGCTTCTTGGTCGTTTTGATAGGGCTAGGTCCTACGCCTATGGTTGACGAGGGAAAGACTCCGGGAAAGTGCGCAGTGCCAAATGGAGACTGAGCTAATGATCCGGTGGCAGAGGATGGAGTCACAGATCCTGACAAAGGCCCCGACATATTTGGTGTGGAGAAGGGTTGTGTCGGAGGCATCTGCACCCTCAGGTCAGGGGACCTTTGACCGGGCGATGGTGCACGAACGTTTGTATTGTTCGATTGGCCTGGCCATGGTGGGGGGGGAGGTTTTATCACGCTGCCGATCAGAATCGCTGGCGTATCTGTCATAACGACATCACCGCAAGAGACATCGATTGAAGGGGTCGAGGAGGCCACGCTCATTTTCCGGCCCTTTGAATCCGTGGGCGACGCAGGAGAATGCTGAGCTCCATGGTTCGAGGCATCCGTGCCAGTTGTGCCAACAGGGGACGGTTGGCCTACTACATCTTCAATGGTGACGCCAGGATCCACCTGCATCTCCTGCTGGGCCTGAATCCCATGTCGATTTTTGAGGAGGCGCGCTGCTAGGGAGACAACCTTCCTCTTCGATCTGGGCTTGGGCTGCTTCCACCAGGCGTCTTCGACATCCTCAGTCTGCGTTCCCGAATCAGCATACGCGACCTTGGAAGGGGTTGATACCCTTCGGGTACTCTGAGCGGACACGTTCCGAGGCGCTTGACTACGAGGTGATGGCAATGCAGCCGAGGGGGAAACAGCACTGTACGGAGATCCCGATTGTCGGCGCGATGTACTCGCGTCGACGTATTGCCGTCCTCGAGAGGAATTGGCACCGTTGGTTGCCGGCTGGCATACGCGCGGTACAATGGACCGCTGTCTTGGCTTGTGAGAAGTCTGGACGGTAGACAAGTTCGTAGCAGCGGTTGGGGTGGGGCCATCTGCAGCTTTTTTCTTCTTTCGTGGTGGTCCCTGTTCCATCTTACGGAATGTATCCTCAAGCATGGCAAGTTTCCTCTTCTCCCGATCTGATACGTCGAGATTGCTTCCATTGGTCTCCCCCACGCTGTGTAGTGGCGTTAAGTCTCGACTTTGGGGCTTGCTTCGAGATGAGCCGGACGTTGAGCGGTTGTCGTCGTCAACAGTGTCCAGCTGGCCCTCACTAGCAGCTCTGCTGTTGGTGGCATGGCCCGTACTGGTTGGGGAGACGTGCTTTTGTTTGGATTCCCGGCCCTTTTTTGATTTCACGCCGTTGGTTTGCAGGAGTGATCTTCCGTGGTAGTTTCTGTGGAATCGCGCAAATGCACAGTCATTGCCGAGATCGCACGCGCATCCTCCATGCTCCGAGAGGACCAAGTCAATGATTGAAGTAAGTTGATCGTACTCTGCGTCGCTGATACAAGCGCCAGCGGAGGGCGAGCCGTCCTCGTCGCCTAGGTTGAGAAGGTGTAGATATCGAGAACGTAGATGTAAAGGGAACCTGAAATCCCAAGGAAGCGTTATTTGCTCATTCGCGGCCAATGATCTATCGCTGACGAGCCAGAAATGGTATTCCGAACCGCTAGCAATGAATGTATCCAGAGTTGCGTTGGCCCGACAGCTCCGTCGGATATACCTGCAGATCGAGCCCTCATGGCGAGTATCGAGGCAAAGTGGTAATCGAGGATGGAAGAACACAAAGGGTCGAGGGTGGGCCAGTTCTGTCCATTTATTCTCCGTGTCCTCACAATAATCTTTCTGGAAGCTGACCAGACCATTCAGCTCCCCGATTGGATTGGAATTCAGGAGAGCCGCAGGTGTGATGAGATAACGCCACGAGAGGAGGACATCGTTGACGGTAGCATCTTTCCTTTCGACCTTGAGCTGGGGTAACTTCAGTGATTGGAAGACGGCTGGTATGAGGAATTGGAAGACTTCGTCCTTATCCTTGATTCCGATGTCCTTCTCCAAGCTTTCCGAATCGCGAAGCCACGACGACATCGAGTTGGTGATGGATAGACTTGCAAAGGAGTTCGTGGTGGACAGGTTCTTTTGAACGGCCTCGTCATCGTTGTAGAGCCTCAGGAAGTTTTCGGAATAGGTATGGAAGTGAAAGTCGTTGGGGAGGTCTGACGGTGTGTGAGCCGGACTCGGAGGATGATTATGTGTACTTGGTCGTGCGCTGAATGGTGGCGAACGCTTGCTTGACGCTGATATCGAATGGGAAGATCGATGACCTTTGGTCTTTTTCGCCGGTGGATGGTGATCCTGAGGGCTTCCATTGTGAGCATCATGATCATTGACGCCGTTTACCTGAAGTTCAGACGGTTTGGCCTTCTTCTTGTGACTCTTTGACGGCGGGCGCTTCGTTTTCTTGTCCCCATTCTCGTTGGCCGATTTGTTCTGTCGTTGATGGCGTTGTCGTTCGGTCGCATGGCGCCCATCGAGGGAACGCGGTTTGCAATCGGTGCAGGAGTGATCAAAGTCCGCTCGCGAGGCGTCGGCAACTCGGCCGGGATAGAAGCACTCGATGTGTTGCCATGTATCGCACGTTTCGCAGTATATGGTGTTTCCATCGTCGTCGCTGTAGTCGCAGATACACTTGATGGTGTACGGTTCTTCGTCGACCGACTCGGTGATGGGCAGCGCATCGTTGGCAGAAAATGGTAACGCGGAGGACAGCGTAGCCTGGATTGGAGTCGCGATCTGCGTTGTGATCGAGAGAGGTCTTTCTGTCATCATCTAGCAAGAGCCTCTGCGTGGCTGTTCGACTAAGAGTACAAAAGTGAGTTCACTGAATCCTGAGCCTGAGTCGCATGACGAAGACGGCCGCGACTCGATCGAAAGGGGTGTCGCAAAGCGAGCAGATCGATCAATCCGAGCCACCGAGATCATCAGTCGTCCAAGGAGCAGCTGGAAGCTATTGGGTCGTCGGTGTCTTGACAATGAGGATTCGACGATGTGGGCGGACAACGAGAGACGAGGGGGTTGAGAGGGTATTGCGTCGACGGCAGGTGATGGTAAGAGGGAACGCGAGGTCGTGGGAATACGTTGGGATGCGTGTGAATCGTCGAGAGGGGCGGGTAAGGTGGTTGTTGAAGGAGGAAGGGTTGATTGACGGTTTTTTACAGTGAAAGGAGAGTAGGAGGCGAAGCTGGCCAGAGGAAGAAGAATGCGGCGACGAGAGATGTGGACCACGTTGGACAGCAGATGAGCAACGCGTCGATGCGTCGATGCGTCGATATGAGAAGACTGACTTCAAAATGGGGGGTGGTGGAGATTATGGGCGTCTCTTGTGATGGATCTGTTGCTGGGTCCTTTCATGAAACTGTGGTTGTGGTTTTGAGTTGTAATTAAGAAAGGGCCGTCAGTGAGTGAGAGGGGGAATTCGACCGCAAGAGTGTCGCAGTGGGTCGCGGTGGCTTCAGGACGAAGGAGGACGGAGGACGGAGGAAAGATGACAGTGGAAAGGCTGGTCTTGCCGTTTTAAGAGTACGGCGGGGTGATACAGACCAAGAACGACGGCCTGGCTGGATTTGAAGAAGACACCCCGAGAGCGGAACGGGGACATGGCCATCGTACAGTGTCGGCGTCGGCGTGTGAGCTGTGAGGATCCAAAGGCAAGGGCAACACGAGAGCAAAGGCAAAGGCAAAGGCAAAGGCAAAGGCAAAGGCAAAGGCAAAGGCAAAGGCAAAGGCAAAGGCAAAGGCAAAGGCAAAGGCAAAGGCAAAGGCACAAAAGGAAAGGCAAGGTAAGGCAAGGTAAGGTAAAAGAAAGGTAAGGTAAAGGCACAAAAGGAAAGGTAAGGTAAAGGCACACAAGGAAAGGTAAGGCAAAGACACAAAAGGAACGGCGAGGTAAAGGTAAAAAAAGTAAAGACAAAGGCTAGTGGAAAGGGTAAGGGGAAAGGTAGAGGGAAAGAGAAAGGGAAAGTGAAAGAGAGGGGGAAGGGAAGGGAAAGAGTACGAAGGGAAGGGAAAGAGTACGAAGGGAAGGGAAAGAGTAAGAAGGTAAGAGAAAGGGGAAGGGGAAGGGAAGGGAAGGAAAAGAGTAAGAAGGTAACTGAGTTGTTAGTAGAGTAGGTCTCTACGACTGACTATACTCTGTATACGACGTGTAAGTCGCAATGCTGGGCGAGTCCGAATGCCGTGGAAATCCGAGTGGTCTGTCCAATCACGTGCTTGGGGTCCCTGCATCTGATCTCCGATTGGTTAGATCGTGTGGAGTCATTTCACATTGGTGTATCCCTGTACGTTGAATACGTCCCTCGTATGAGAGCGCAGTGTGCACGCACCAGAGGCGGGGCCTTAAAAGCGGCCTTCCTCCTTCAAGGCGTCCTACTGAAAGTGCCAACGGGTCCATCCCTACCTCCGTAGTGCGGATGGGCAAGGGGCGGAGTCAGCCAATCGCACCCACTTCAAGAATGGAGTTTCTGCCTTGAGTAGGACAGGGGAGGGGCGTGAAAAGGTACATCGGCGAATAGGAAACGCCTCTAGGATCGAGTCCGTCTGGAACCTCGATAAGCTTCTTAGACGCCTGCTTGGTTGGAGCCGGAAGGCTTGCTCGTCACCGTGAAGCGATCGAAGCGATGCTCCAGGAACGATAGATGACGACGGACTCCCCATGAGGTCTTTGCTCGACACATGCCAAGAGCGAGATCATCAAGCGAAGTCATCAAGCGAAGTCGTCAAGCGAAGTTGATCTCGTCAAGCGTATCACATCAAGCGAAGTCAAGCGAGGTCAAGCGAGGTCGTCAAGCGAAGGCACTCACTCATCCACTATCCACTCGATGAAAAGCGCCCTCACGGGATGTAATCAAACTTGGGCCGATCAGCCAACTAGCGTCGTTTGTTTGTTTGTTTATTCCTTTTAACGTCCTGTGTAAGTCAACGACTATAGTAGGACGCCAGAGCCTCAGGTCTAGGAGCCGAATAGTAGACTGTCGTACTCAGTACCAGAATAGGGGCTAGTGTAGTGGTCTAGATGCTCTTTGACAGCACGGAGTACAAGTATATTTCTAGCCGTCACATTGTGGTCCAAAGCGAGTCATGTCAGGTTCACTCTTATCTTCATCTTCTGACCAAACGTCATATGGCATAGCTCATATCACGAGGCGAACCGAGTGTTACTGTAAGTAGTGTACCTTACAAGTCCGTACTCCACCAGGTAGACTGTACTCCGTACTGCCTCCAGACCGTAATACATGTTAAATCGGCCCACAGAAAGTCAAGAATCCTGGGTGGATTGACCAATCACCTGGTGAAGATACCGGATCCTGCTCTTCAATTGGGTCCACCACCTAACATTTATTTACCCCTGTAGGGATTAGTCCTGTTCAAGGCGCTAGCCCTCTTTGATCCTCTGTCCTGCCCCTCCCCGCCACTTCCAACACCAACTACGCCCGTCCAGCTCTTCCCGCTCTCCAACTCCATAACCTCTCCACGCCATAACCACTTCTCAACCTCACACTATCCAACTCAACATCATGAGATTCTCGCTCGCCCTTTCATCCCTTTTCCTGAGCACGCTCGTCGCGTCAGAAGGCCTCTCCTTCTTCAGCGGCGGCCAGAAAATCCTCGACGACAAGGGAGAAGCAGTCCCGGGCAACAACCCACTCACCCACTGCAAGCCTGACCACAGCGATGACATCCTCGAACTCGACCATGTCAACCTGAGTCCTAACCCACCTGTTCCGTTGGTCCTCCTTTCCACCACGCATGCCCTCCCAACGACTAACGAGTGTGAATAGAGGACAGAGGCTCACGATCGAAGCGGTTGGTACGCTGTCGGAGAGGATCGAAAAGGGAGCCTATGTCGACCTATCGGTCAAATATGGCATAATCAAACTCCTGAGCACTCGTGCGGATATGTGCGACCAGGTTAAGAACGTGGAGATCGAGTGCCCGATCGAGAAGGGAACGACGACTATCAAGAAGGAGGTTGATATTCCCAAGGAAATCCCCGGTGTAAGTGAGCCAGCGCGTTCGACCCATGCCAGCATACTGATATGACTAATCTAGGGAACTTACACCGTTTTCGCTGACGCGTATACCGAGGATGAGAGGAAGATTGTGTGCTTGGAAGCCACCGTGAAGTTCTAAATGGCATGGTGTTCGCGGCACTGATATCGGAACCAGGAACGCGTCGATGGATTTGTGAATATTGGCCTTTTCTACTTACACGCTTCCGGAGTTGATTTCTTAGGGTCAGGTACCATGGATACTCCCATGGCGATTTTATGCGGAAGGCACATTGGGGTGAGGATAATTTGAGGTACGTTGGTCGAAAGGTCCGAGAACATCATGGCACCAAGGACGATTATTAGATTGAAGTCCTCGCAGGTGCGAGCAATTATTGCATCCGTTGTTACAGCATACAGGTCTGGAGTATTCAATAATGGCGTAGCCCAACGCAACAATTGCAATGGAAGATAGATTGCCTGCGTTTGCCTGTGATATGATTTGAAATTCTATATGATGGCCATACCCTCTCCCATCCACATCCCATTGTTCAACTGGCTAGCAGAAGCAATGCCAGCTTCCCATGTAGAAAACGCCATACCCCAGTCCCCTCCTTCGAAGACATCCAGCGTGGTCATGTCGACCAACCACCATCGCTGTCTACTCTCCGAAAAGTCGCCTCACCCTCCTCAGAACACTGTCCTTTTCAGGGTCATATGGATGGTCTTTGCTCGGAATCTCCAACAGGGCAGGGAACGCAGAGGTGTATGTATCGACTCGATGGCGTATTCTCTCGGCAATCTTCACACCGAAACAACCTTATTAGCCTTCCCAGTCCAGCCCAAGGAAATAGGTGGGCAACAAACGTGTTGGTTAATCAGCAAGATTCCAATATCCTTCCTCTCGCTCGTGAATCGCTCAAACGCCTCCTCGATGGCTGCATTATCCGTCTTGCTGTCCACGACGAGGAAGTTCTTTTGCGAATCGGGCGGCTGCGTGACATGCTATATTTCCCCACTCGAATCAGCATCCTGTAGACCTCGATGCTCCTATCGTATGAAGGGGTATGCGTACACCAATTCCTGCCAGCAAGAGCCCAGTTACTGAATCCTGCGCCGACAACGATTAGCGATGGGACTATGCGATCGAAAGGAACAGACAGAACAGCGGCAACGTACCTCGTCTCCAATGACGGCGAGGAATTGCCGGTCCTTGTAAGCAGATGCTGGGGCGGCCATGGTGAAGTGAGGTGAGGTTGTTGATGATGGAGCTCGGAGCTTGTTGGGGCCCTGGGTTTATGCGACCTTGGAGCCTTGCATTCAAGGCGGGAACAAGTCCAGGGCTTTACAAAGGGGCGCCTCCATACTCTATTAAAACTTTGTTCTAAAACACACCTTCTTATTAATTGAATTGCCTTCTAGTATCTTATGCTTAAGATTAATATCTGTGACCGCTCAGTACGAGGAATCTCACAAAAGGAGATATTTGCTGAAAATACTGATTCGCGCGAGGAGGGAAAAGAAAAGAAAGCTACCACGATAAATACCCTTCTCCTGACCTTCTTTCTTACTTAGACACTTGGTCTAAGGTCGAATGAAACCCCTCTAGCCTATAACTTTAAGTCTTATATATATATACTTCTAGGTTCGCTACTATAAAAGGGTAGATATTATTTTCCATACTAAATAGATTATTATTACTTATACTATCGTTTTACTATACTAGACGTAATTCCTTGTAAGAGAGTTAAGACTCTACGTAGATGACTATAGTGTTATTGTAATTATACTAAACTAGATCTCTCTACTATTAGTTAGTAAGACGGTTAATAGATCACGTTGACGAAAGATCTTTATAAAGCTAGACCTTAATAATACTATTATAAAAACCGTAATTAAGAGCGTGATAAAACAAGGATGTTTAGACCTATTATAGATGTTTTAAAGTTTATAAGAAGTATAGCTCTCTTACAGTACTATATAAGTCACGTAGAGATCATAGGTAATCCTACTCACCAACGGAAGACAAGGAGAGAAGGTTTGGCGAGCGTGGGACTCAACAAACACAACAGGAGGCGAGCCAAAACCTGCGTGTGATTCTCGCTCGTCCAGCGATCGGAGGATAACACAAGTCGATACTTGAAGCATCACAGTAAAGATCGATGTCGCCCAGGCACGCCTGTTGGCTGCAATCAGCTGCCGGGTCCGTAACGTTTTAAGAGACGAAGGCGCTTACTTCGGTAAGGTTACCGTACTTGTCAGTGTGCCAACCGTGGGTCAGAGACACTTTCGACGGCGCGTCACAAAGTTGAGGCTGAACCGCGACCGCGCGGGGGGATAGTTGTAGGGTCGTACTAATACCCTTTGCTCTTACATGAAGGCGGTTGCTATGGGTTTCATCGCCGCATCGTATTCTGCTACTACTGTAAAAGAAGTCACCCAAATCGGCTTCGACGATAATACCAAACCTGCCGAAGGGTCCCTAGGGCTCCTTTGCCATCGTCCAGCGACACTCTCCCAAATACCTCACCCCCGTATACGATGCTAGTCCTCCACTTAAGTAGAGAGCAATCTAGAGTCCCAGGGGCACGGAGTATGACTTAAACTAAAGTACCAGGGAACAATGATCGTGATCAGGTAAGGCTAGGATTATAGTGCCTTCGTTACTTACTTATAATCTTGTTATCAAACGCCAACGCCCATGCACCAGATCAACTGGGAAAGGATGACGAAGACTAACTCCAGACATTAATCATTATATCCGCCAAGCACTCAACGAAACCCGCATCCCATGCCCCTCAGTATAGGGTCATCAAAGCTCGGGAATAGTTCTTCAACAATATCGAAGCTCGACCTAGTCGGGAGTTTATATTGCCGATTCTCCCTGCTGCTCCCATCGTCATCGACATGTTGGAAAGCATATTTGGTTTTCTGAGGAAGACCTTTAGTACCATGATTGCTTCCAGCCATCGGGGTTTCCGCAGGCGTTATTTGGTCACCCAGTCCCATCAGGGGTTTCCCACCTTTCATGTACCCCCGGTGTCCCCGGTTTCCCTCGCTCCCAAAACCCCCAAAACAAATCTCGGTATCCCAATCTTCATTGTTCTCCATGAAGGCCTGTCGTCCCGCTCTGTGCATATCTTCCAATGCCTCGGTAATAATGCTCTCCTCCCAGATGGGCAAGAGCCTATAACCAAGATTCTCCAGAATCGATCGTTGAGTGAAATTTAGCTGGTCGCATGTCCACAGTTCGTTGCCCCACAAGCTTGCATATTGACGTGTGGTCTGCTGTCTATCATCCAGAAACTTCACCGCTAGAACTAGAGCCGCCAATACGATTAGTTCCGGTTGAACCGAGTCAATATGCTGTTTCCCACTATGCTCTTCGATACGACCAAGCGAGACAATAGAATGTGGCGTGACGAGGGGCAGTCCCTGACGCCATGAAAGCGCAAAACGTGAATTTAGCGAGTCGAGGATGCAAACTGCCAATGCTACAATTTCGAGGGGTAGCTCTGCTCTTGTGAGCATGACATGGACGAGCGGAACGGAGGGCGTGGTCAAAGATGTGGAAGATGGTATAAGGTTCGTGAGGTGGGTCGCAGGACCTAGAAAAGCAATATGCACAATTAGCCTGGAATCTCAGGGGGCATGGAAATCTAGGGAAGTGCATACCTAAGAGATCCGCATCTAAAATTTCTCCCTGGGTCAGAAACACTTCTGCAGATTGCCTCCGGGAGGCCGGATTTGAGCTTGAACCTAGCGGTGGAGTTGGTAGATTGGAGAGAGGAACGTAGGTCTTGAAGAAGTACTCGTCGTCGACGGACGAGTCCAGTGACAAGCTCCGTGAGCGTGAGGTCATTGGAGGTGTGAGCGAAGCGGAGTGCATGGTTTTTTTTATAGGTGACTAGTGCGCTTATTCAGACGAGGTTTCGAGATGTTGGTTCGTGGTCGTTCGTGGCCGGCGTGGCCGAGCGTGGAGTAGCGTGAGTGTTTTGAGGAGGCCGAGGATGGTATGACAACGGCGTGGATATCCTTAAGATGAGGGGATCATGTAACTACTGGCTCCCCTGTGCTTCGGATCGTCCGTAATACCATCGACAGGTAATATCATATGGGGAAGGGCGGGTGATTGTGCAAATTCCGAGAGGTGTGGTCCTAGGTCGGTATGGAACGAGTGTGGATGTAACGATCGTAGTTGCGTAACTTCGTGAGGTTACGCTTCGGAAACAAGATCAGGTCGACGGTGGAGTTCTCACATGGCGCGAAGCACCTTTCTCCGCTCTTCAACGTGAAGGGAGGCGGAGGGGGGCGTACCAGGCTATATAGTAGCGAGCTGGAGTGCGTATTTGGTATGGGGCTGTTCGTATTTCTCGTGGGCTCGTGGCTGGCGGGTCGCAAATCAACAAGACTCGTCATAAACAATCAAGCGCGGCCGAATTGAGACGTGGATTCCTCGAAGCTGGCGATCGGAGCTCTTCGCGGGACACATTGAAAAAGGCCATCCGGGGGGAGACATGAGAAACATATCCAGTATTTGTGGGTGGAATTTCGTTCAGCCGCAGACTCGCAGAATTCGAAGGTCCAAGTCCCTTGCAAGGCTTTCCGCATGGTGGTCCCGGCCAGGCTCAGGAGAGGAGGAGGAGGATGATGAGGAGGAGGGAGGAGGACGAGGAGGAGAAGCTGAAGCTGGTCTGGGTCATGATATTCTCCTCCCCCTCGATTCCGTGGCCGATCATTTGGTGAATGCCGATGGGATGATCTTATCTGTGGAAGATCTTATCTGAGGATGATCTTACTGCTTACAGGTGTGTAAAATTGAGGTCATATCACCTGATTTTCGGAAGGTTCACCACCAATCACCTAGTGAGGATAACTCTTTACGGTCAGCCATTGGTCAAATACTATCGCGTAATTTTACATTTATTCACCCCTGTAGATTGTACGGTACCGCGCAGGAGTAAATAAATGTAAAAGGGGTGCAAATAGCGGAATACAAAAGCAATCACGTGACATGCGACACATGGGCGCAAAGCGGTTTTGCCATTCTCATGTTGTCGTGCTCCGTACCTCGGTCCTCCGTATATTCCGTCAAATCGAGAAGAGACCTACCCACCACATTCAACATCTTCATCTTTACAGTCCCGTACATACCCAGGCACGAACATCCATCCTCTTTCTCGATTTCATGTACTGTACCGAGGACCATACCCTTGGAAGTTGGAAGCCAGGAAGAAGGTGAGCTTGCCTCCGCATTTCGCCTTCATCATGCTGCAGCGGATCAGCTTACTCGTTACGGCGGTACGCCGACGAGACTCACGAGAGCCGTCGGCCACAACCTGAATATGAGCTTGTCTCGTGCGAAGAATACCACCACGCCCTCGAATCACCCTCGATGCACCCTCGAAACTCCCTCGAAACATCTAAACCCCCTCGAAACACTCTCGAATATCCTTTGCATCCGGATTCTTCGTGGTGCCAGTGCGCGCAACAACTGCGAATTCAACCACTGCGAATTCAACTACTGTGCATGCCCCAGCTGCGTTGCTCAACCAACAGCGGACGGAATTCATGGGATGGATGCATAATCGAGTACTCGTCCGCACTCATCATACAGAGGTACGGAGGGGAGGTACTCGAGTAGCGCCGATACAATACAGTACCTGCAAGCCACGTCCACTTGCGCTCGACTCTCGATCCTCGAACTTGCATCTTCGCATCTTCGCATCTTCACATCTTCGAGCGGCTTCACTGCCCTCCTTCTGCCGTTCTACCCTCGAGCGATAGGTACTATTCACGAATCAATGAATCCGAATTGCTCTCCCGCTCCATTATCCCATCCCATCCCATCCCATCCCATCCTCACCCCAGAACCAACCCTCCGCCATTGCCGCCGCCGCGTCTCGCTGTGCAACGTCCTGGCCCAAACAATTGCAGTGCGTTGCATCCTCTCCCGCATCATCCGTTTCGAAAGTCATAAATCAGCTCGGCCGGTCACCCTTCCTCCTCTGTAACTACCGACCTCGACCCACCGCCGCGACCGCGACCGCGACCACCATTGTTGGTCCCGAAATATCTACCTCCGTAGAAATCATCGGCAGCAGACAGCTCCCTGGTCGAGGCCGGCCTCGCAAGGCTCTTCGTCTGCTATACACAACAACCCTTCCCCAGATCGTCGACGAACCAAAGCAAACCAGACTTCACCACCACTTCACCACCTCTCACAGGCATCCATTCTTACGACGCACCAACAACAAACCAGGGAGTGTGGTGAACCCCGATCCCTCGACGGACGGCGAGACTTCCTCTCGATTTCCCGGCGGACTGCCCTCTCCATCCCGCCATCATGGACGAAGCCGCACATGCGCTTGCAGCTGCCCACGACCTCATAGCACGCTCCGGGGGTGCAAATGCGGAGAATTCTGGGGCGAGCAGACCCCCAATCTTCAAAACCGTGGGCATATTGTTAGCCATCGCATCAGGAGTGTTCATTGGGATATCTTTTGTGCTGAAAAAGGTTGGCTTGTTGAGGGCGAACGACAAATACCAGGAGGTTGCGGGCGAAGGATATGGTTATCTGAAGAATGCCTACTGGTGGGGGGGGATGACCTTGATGATAATTGGGGAGATCTGCAATTTTGTTGCCTATGCATTTGTGGATGCCATCCTAGTGACGCCAATGGGCGCATTATCAGTGGTGATAACAGCCATTCTTTCAGCCATATTTCTCAAGGAACGTCTGAGTTTGGTAGGCAAGATTGGCTGTTTCCTCTGCATCATAGGATCCGTGGTCATTGTCCTGAATGCCCCAGCGACATCATCCGCGGCGACCATCCAGGATATGCAACACTTCGTCATTGCGCCCGGGTTCCTGAGTTACGCGGGAGTTCTCATCGTGGCCTGCACTTTCGTTGCATTTTGGGTGGGCCCAAGATATGGCAAAAAGTCCATGTTGGTCTACCTGTCCATCTGCAGTTTGATCGGTGGTCTTAGTGTCGTTGCAACACAGGGGCTCGGCGCGGCTATCATATCCCAGATCCAGGGCAAGAAGCAATATGATCAGTGGTTCTTATACGTCCTCTTCGTGTTCGTTATTGCTACCTTGTTGGTAGAAATTATATATCTAAATGTAAGTCACCACCTCTTTTCATTCCCTGTGATGACTGACGGCCTAACAGAAAGCGCTCAATCTCTTCAATGCCGCCATGGTTACACCTACCTATTACGTCTTCTTCACGAGCTCTACGATTCTCACATCCGTCATCTTGTTCCGAGGATTTAAGGGGACTCCTGCTTCTATCATTACCATGGTTATGGGGTTTTTCACTATTTGTGCTGGAGTGGTGCTGCTACAACTTTCGAAATCTGCGAAAGATGTTCCGGACACAGCCGTCTTCGCTGGTGATCTCGACCAAGTTCGTACTATAGCAGAGCAGGAGCAGCCAGAGACGGAACCCAAGGCAGACGCGATCCGAGGAACCGCCGCCATTGTTCGACGATTCTCTACGGCAAGAACAAAGATGGAATTGGAAGAAGCTAAGAGGCTCCACGAAGAGAAGATGGCTCATGATCTAGGCACCATTGGCGAGCATGGGGGGCAAGCACAGTACGAGTTCGATGGACTTCGACGACGAAGAACGACTTTTGGCACAGCCCCAGGGAGTCTTCGATCTCGGGGAAATTCGACTCCCTTTCCAATGTACTCGGAGACTGTCCCTGGAACTCCTGCGCAGCACCCCCCTCTTGGGATGTCACGTTTCCCTGACTCCGATTCTGAGGACGAGGAGAGGCCTGTAACGAGAGGCTCGTCTGTGTTTGGACGTGTGAGATCCGTTATGACCCCAGGCCGCAACCGCTCCAATGTTGGTAGTGGTGCTTCGAATATGCAAAGCCCCATGCACCCGGTTCCATTGACGGAGATCTCCATCCCAGCATACAGTGGTGACGATGCAGGAAATGCTGGGAACGAATACGACGGCCGCGACACCTCATACAATGGTGCTGGGGAGAGGCACATTACTATCATCGATGAAGCCTCTCAGCGTCTAGGAAGTAGAGGAAGCCACAAACTCCACCCAAATCATGGAGCACCGACCCCTCCACCCCATTCTGCTCGAAGGCAGTTCTCATTTCAACACATGTTTAGGAGGGGCCAGACTGAGACCCCGCCGCAACCCGACGATCACCCGGTACAGAGTTGGTCACCCATGGTCCGGAAGGGCATGGGTCATAGAAAGGCCAGTGTGGGTTCTCATACGAAGGAAGCAACAGAGGAGGAAAGATTGGGTTTGGTGAAGGGAGATACACGCATCGAGCCACCCGTGCCTCCGTATGTTGGAGAGGAGACCGAGGAGGAGGAATGGCCAGCAGACCCCAAGAGTCCTGGGCGCAAACGTGACCTCACTCCCCCACGACGCGAAGGTCGAGAACCTGAGAAGCCCTCATTCCCAGGTTCCCGAAGCTCGTCTGAGGACTACTACGCAAAGCAGAAGATGAAATGGGAAACTGATGAGTATGGACCGAAGTCGAGGAGTCGCTCTCCACCGCGATCACCCCGCGGTGATGGGAAGGGCGCCTTTATATGAATGTAATGTGTCAGCATTCAGATGATCCGTGAACACTACCACGTTGACAAGCCTGGTGATGACGCATGTTGGGATTTGGATGAAATGGTCCATTACGGGCACGGATAATGATGAGTGTATTATAGTTGAGCGATGCCCTAGAAGGGCTGCATTGGGCGGGCATACTCGGGCTCTCGCCATGGAGTAGAGAAGAACATTTTTGAGTGCTGGGAAGGAATAAATATACTCAGTGTTAGTGGGTCAACTTCAAAGTTAAAGGCTCAAGGGGGCAGTGTCCAAACCCATGCTAGACGATCTCGATCTTCTTTCAAGAATTAGCAAGTGACATCCAGTCTCTCTCCTATTCGATCTTTCTTGATTTCACACAGTGGTTGATCACTCGGTACGAAGGTATTGTCAAATCTCTCCCCATTGTTTGCTGAGAGGGCTTATGTCACTGCTTATGCTGCTGAGCCCTTCCGTTTTATTCTTGGTCAGGTCCGCACACTCATTTGATGCAACTGTCTTACAGCCATTGGTGAAGCTGAGCTGACTGCATGTCAGATAACCGAAGCTACTCCATCCTGACTCCTGAGTCACTCATGCTGCATCTAACCCCTCGCTTGTTCCTGCAGACCATATCTTATATTCAGCTGCAGCGCTCTCATTCTTTGAGATGTCATTGAGGGCTCGCTCGCATCTTTCAATTTGCAAATCGTCCCCACGACCACAGACTCTGGATACATCCCTCCATTCGTATCTAGTCCCCATTTACTTGCCCCTCTGGCGATCTTCTGCGACAAACATACACCACCGACATGTTATCACACACACTCAGACACGTTTTGCCTCTCACTTCACACATCCTACACACGACTGGAGGCAATCTCCCGCTCATCGCAGACGAGCCCGCCGTCGCGGTACTTGTCGCCTTAGCTCGCAAGGTGTACGGCTTGGATGCACTTGGGCACCGGCCCACGGGTTTTAGGTTTGCTTGCGAGAGAGGAGGTGCGATGAAAGCAAGCTTGCGGGTACCACATGTTGTTCAGGTAGCCAAGGGTAGAAGGAACCGTAGGAGAGGGTTTGACTCCTCTCTATACTTTAAAGTTACCACTAGGAAACATTTGTTTAAGGAGTTAACCACTGACTCCACCCTCCTCCCTACCGAAAAATGTATGTTCTACTAGTAGCGATTTCGTCGACAAGGGGAAGGTCTTAGTATATAGTCTTAGCGTGTTTTAGTATCGCTTAAGTTAAAACGCCTATTAGAATAGAGGATTAGTCTTTAAGGTTAGCCTTTAGTAATATAGGAGCTTATAGGGGCTATATCCTTATTAAGTAATTATTAAAATAAAATATAAACTAGTTCTAATTATTACGGTTCCTAGCTAGATCCTATTCACGTGATAGGGAAGTAGCTAAGAGGTATAGGTTTAGTTTATAATAGTTAAGAATAAGCGGACCACGAGGTTGATTATAAAGATAGATCGAGTAGATATAAATATATAATCTTAATTATTAATTTAAGTTACGTACGAAGCTTCTATCTAATAGGTGACGACCTAGACTATATAGAACCCTCGTACTAATAGCTTAGTATAGCTTAGGTAATTTAAACTAATCTAGACTAATTATATAATTATATAAGAAGTAAAAATTATCTTAGTTATTAAGATAATTTAAATATTTAAAAAGCTAAGTTATTAGAAGATAGCTAAGCTTTAGTAAATACTACTTTTTATACTAAATAGTAGAATAAATAACTAAACTACTCTCTTTAAGTAATAACTAGTAAGTACTAAATTATTTAAACTTAAATATTATAGTTTCTAACTAGATTCTATTTATATAATAGAAGAAGCTAGAAGATATAGATTTAATTTATAATAGTTAAGAATAAGAAGACTATAAAGTTAACTATAAAAATAGATCTAAAAGATATAATAGTATAATTCTAATTATTTTATTAAGTTAAGTATAAAGCTTCTATCTAATAAGTAATTATTATAGCTAACTTACTAGAATAGATAATATAGTCTTAAGACTTAGTAGTAGTTACTCTAAGAGGTTAAATAATATATAAAGAAGCTATAAGTTATATAATATAAGATTATATAGAATTATTATAATCTAGTATAAGAGGTCGCTCTAGATTACTATAATCTAGAATAATCTCTAGTATAAGAGTTTTATATAAATAGATAGTAGTTTCTATATAAATAAAAGTCTTATACTTAACTTAAATATAATATCTTTATACTATACTTAGTAACTTATAGAAGGTTATTAGTCTTAATTAGTAATAGTATCTCTATCTATCTAACTAATCTATCTTTATACTCTTAAGTAATACTAGCTTAACTATATATTATACTTTAAGTACTAAAACTAATAAATACTAGTATATATATTAATTAAGTAATATCTATTATAAAAAGTTCTTATAAAACTCTAGTTATCTTATCTAGCTTAAAGGTACTTATATCTACTACTCTTATTAGAGAAATTAATAAGAATCTTAAGTATAAAAGTATTAATATCTTTAATAGTAAGTATAATAAGCTTTATAGGTTCTTACTTTATCTTAGACTATATATTAAGTTTAATAAAGAACGATTTTAATCTAAGATAGAGTAAGTTCTTTAGATAGTTATACTACTTAAAGAGAAAGCTCTAAACTAGATTAAAGAGTTTCTTAAAGACTATCTTATTTATAGTAATAAGAATAAAGCTATAAATAAAGATAAAGTAGAAGATATAACTATTAAGATCTTTAGTACTTAGAAAGAATTTATCTCTAAGATTAAGACTAACTTTAAGATTATAGATAAGTAAAGAGAGATAGAATAGACTATTAAAGCTCTATAATAGAAAGAGTTAATAATTATCTATATTAGAGACTTCTAATAATACTCTATTTATATAAAATAGAGTAATAAGATACTTAGCTACGTTTATTATAAAGAATTAAAGAACTTTATTAAGAATAAGCTTATTTAATATAGTAGTATTTAATCTATTTTAGATCTATCTTATTATTTATTTATTAATTACTTATTAATATAATAACCTAGTTATTTAAAAGATTACTCTTAGTATACTAATTTATAAGATAGTTTTTCTCTTAAACTACTTAAAATAAAGATAATATTTAACTCTTATTACTTATATAAATAATTACTATAATCTATTTTAAATTCTCTAACTAAACTATTATTTCTTTATTATATTAATTAGTATATATAATAATTATAGAAGAGTAAATAATATTTATTATAAATCTAGTTTTATTTAAGTTATAAAAATAGTAGTTTAGAATATTATATTTCTCTCTTATATTCTTAATAAGATAAAATTATATACTAATAAGCTTAGAATTCTTATATAAGACTCTTTAGAAGTTATAAATATAATTAAAATATATATTTAACTCTAGTTATAATTTTATAAATTAATATATTTAAAGCTTTTTAATATAATATTTCTCTTAAGATTATAGTATAAAATTAGTTATATCTTTTATACTAACTAGTTAGAGTATAAACTCTCTTATATTTATATTAAGTATATATAAAAGAATTACTTTCTCTTCTAATTTAGTTAATTTATAACTTACTAATTAAGCTTTAAGATAAGAGACTTAGTTAACTATTCTATTATAAAGTATTAATTTAAGTACTTTATAAATCTTTATAATAGACTAGTAACTAATTTTTCTAGATAATTAAATAGTTTCTATAACTAGAATAATTCTTACTTCTAAGATTTAAACTTTTATATTTAGTTATAAAGAAAATATATATTAAAGTTTATAGATTAAATACTAAGAAAAAGAATATAACTTATTAATAAACTATATTATTTAAATTAAGTATAATAACTATAATCTTATTTATATTTAAAGAGACTTTCTATTAAATCTTATAATCTCTTATAATATAATAAATAAATATATTAAATAATTATTTTAAATAAAGTAGAAGTTATATAATTATATACTATATAATAGTCTTTATAAAATCTTAGAATACTAACTATTTATAGCTTTAAGTTTAATAGTATAATTAGTCTTAAGTTTATATAGTAGTAGTAGTTAAAGATACTTAGAAACTTATAGTAGTAACTTAGTAACTTAGTTACTAGATTTATATACTACTTTATAACTAGTATCTTTATAATATTAACTATACTAACTAAAAATACTTATATACTCTTTTAATTCTACTAGCTCTTCTACTAGTAATAGAGTATTATAACTAATATCTATATAGTTATATTTACTTAAAGTCTAAAAAATATCTCTTTATTATATATAATAATATTTATAATTTTTATTTTTATTTTTAAATATAATCTATTAATTCTAGTATCTTAAGTTATAATCTATAGTATTTCTAGAATTATATTATAGTACTTTATAAATAGAATATATAAAAAAACTCTAAACTCTTTATATATATTTAAGTTAAGTATAATAACTATAATCTTATTTATAGTTAAAGAGACTTTTCTATTAAACTTTATAATCTTTTATAATATAATAAATAAATATATTAAATTATTATTTTAAGTAAAGTAGAAGTTATATAGTTTATAAGAAAGATAACTATTATTAATTATATATTTATAAATAAAATATTATTTACTAATACTAATATAATAAATAGCTTACTATTTATAGAGCTTTTAAAACGAATTTTTACTCTACTTAACTATTTATATAAACTTTAAATATAACTTTAACTAGAGATTATTCTTTTTTTAAATTAGAGTTTATTTTCTATTCTTTTATTTCTTTTACTTATAACTCTATAGTCTTATATAATATATAGTTAAGCTAGTATTACTTAAGAGTATAAAAATAGATTAGTTAAATAAATAGAAATACTATTACTAATTAAGACTAATAATCTTTTATAAGTTACTAAGTATAGTATAAAGATACTATATTTAAGTTAAGTATAAGACTTTAATTTATATAGAAGATACTATTTATTTATATAGAACTTATACTTTCTTTAAATTAGTTAAATTATTTAAATTATTATATATACTTATAGAGTTTAAATAATTTAATCTATAACTTTATTATATAACTTATAGCTTCTTTATATAAGTTTATATCTAAGTAGATTTAACTTACTAAGTCTTAGAACTATATTACTTAATCTAGTAGTAGACTATAATACTACTCTCTTTTTAGTCTAGTATATTCTTATACTTTTAAATATATAACTTAAGAAATATTATCTCTTAATTATAATTATTCTTTATATTTATTATACTCTCTAGTTATTATAAACGTCTTAAAGAAAACTAATATAATCTTCTCTCTTATATTCTTTATTATAGTTTTAAAATATCTTTTTACTCTTAATATAAAAAGAACTCTTAAAGAGTTTATATTATTTCTTCTAATTCTAATTATTATATTAAATATATTTATACTTATAGAAATACTAAATATAATATATAAGATTCTTTAAAGAGTAACTAGTATAAGATAAAATAGACTAAGACTAAACTCTCTCTTACTTAGAAAGAAGTCTA
>MU251772.1:0-31159 GCA_019669835.1 Amylocarpus encephaloides
TACTCTTTACTACTTCTATACTCTTTATTAAGAAACTAAATAGTAGCTTACGATTCTATATTAACTACTATAAGCTTAATACTTTAAGTCGTAAGAACTAATACTCTCTACTCTTAATAGATAAGACTCTAGTATAAATTTCTAGGACTAAGATCTTTATAAAACTTAATATTCGCTAGATATTCTACTAGATATAAATAGACTCTAACTTAGAGAAGTTAACGACCTTTTATATAAGATATAGTACCTATAAATATAAGGTTCTTTCGTTTGAACTTATAAATAGGTCTACTATATACTAAAGATATATAAATAACATTCTATTTAACTACCTAGACGACTTCTATACTATCTATCTTAATAATATTCTTATCTATTTAGATAATCCTCTAGAATATAAAATATATATTAAGCTAGTATTATAAAGACTATACGACACAGGTTTATAAGTTAATATTAAGAAGTATAAATTTAGTATTATATAGATAAAATATCTTAGCTTTATTATCTTAACTAATAGTATTTCTATAAACCTAAAAAAGATTACTATTATATAAAACTAGTAAGTACCTTTTATAGTAAAGAGTATATAATCGTTTCTAAACTTCTATAACTTCTATAAACGATTTATTAGAAATTATAAAGTAATCGTAAAGCCTCTAATAGCTCTTACTTATAATAGTATATTATTTAATTTTAATAACTACTATTATTATATATTTTAGACTCTAAAAGATACTCTTACTTTTATACTCTTACTCTTATACTATAACTTAGAGCTAGAAAGTATACTAGAGACTAACGCTTTAAATAGAGTAATTATAAAAATTTTCTTATAGAAGTATAGTAAGTACTAGTTATCTATAGCCTACTTTTTAAAGACTATAGCTCTAGTTAAGTATAATTATAAAATCTATAATAAGAAAATACTAGCTATTATTAAATTCTTAAAGAAATAAAGGTCGAAGCTTAAGTATATAGTCTAGTATATTTAGATTTATATAGACTATAAGACTCTTAAGTACTTTATAACCTTAAAGAACCTAAACGCGTACTAAGATTACTAGGTAGAAGCTTTAGTAGAATACTACTTTATTATTAAATACTATTCTACTAAAGAGAATATATATATAAATACTTTAATAAGATAAATAGAGGAAATAAAGGCCTAGAATTTAGTAAAGATAACTAACTAACTACGTTAACTACTTTAAAATAACTAGATTAATCCTCTAATTTTACGCTCTAACTCTACTTCTACTAGCTAGACTTAAATTAAATTCTTAGATATAATCTCTCTTTTCTCTAGAATATTAATAATTAACTAAATTCTAACTACTAATCGTACCTCTAAGTTACTTATAACTATTTACTAATAAGTAGAAGTTAATATAAAGAGTCTATTTACTCTAAAAAATAGACTATTACTATACTATAACCGTCTTATAGTTTCTAACTTCTAGAACTTATATATATAATTAATTTATAAGACTTATAACTAAGTGTCTACTACTTACCTAGAATATTAGAAAACTTATAAAATACTAGTTATATACTACTACTAGAAAGGTATATAAAAGAATATTTAATAGTATTATTAGAACTATTATAACTACCGCTACTTAAGTAGTCTATAAGATAAGACGCCTAGACTACTTTAACTACTTTCTATTCTAGACCGCCTCTAGTAGTATATTATAATAGACTTTTATAGCTTTTTAAAGAATAAGTTAGAGTATAATAATATATTTATAGTAGTCGACTAACTCTTAAAATAGACTATATCTATCTCTTATTATAAGATAGTTATAGTAGAGAATATAGTAAGACTTTATATTTATTATATATATTACTACTATAGTACTACTAAGTTAATTATTTTAGACCGTAGATCTTAGTTTATCTTAGTCTTCTAGAAAGAGTTTAACTATATACTTAGAACTTAGCTAAGACTTTCTACTATCTACTACTTATAGATAGATTAATAGACTAAAATTATAAACTAGTATCTAGAATAAAGACTTTACTTATTTATTAGCTACTACTAAGATAATTAGATAGAGCTACTATCTATAATAAACTATATCTAGCTTATACTACTATATAACTCGCTTAGTTAAATAAGTCTATTTAAAGTACTATATAGATATCTAGCTTATACTTCTTTTAACTAGAATATATCTATTATAGCTCTATTTAACTAAATAAGTATAGAGAAGGTAAGAGTACTTACTAATTATATAAAGAATATATAGAAGACTATAAAACGAGAGCTCTATTTAACTTATAAGTATATAAAAACCTCTACTAATAAGTACTATCGTCTAGTAGATTTTAGAGTAGAAGACTTTATCTAACTTACTAAGAAACACTTATATATAGAGAGGCCTAGCTATAAGCTTAACTTTCTAAATACTAGCCTATATAAGATTATTTAGTAAGTAGATAATACTTTTAAGCTCTAACTATCTAATTTAATAAAATTTTATCTAGTCTTCTCCTCTAATAGATTATATAAGACTTCTTAGAATTCTTTACTAGATTAAAGTAATCTAGAGCTATTATCTATTAATATTAAAGGCGATAATAAGTAGAAAATTTAAGAAATTCTTATAAGTAAAGAATAATAATACCTCTACTATTATATTAAATAGCTAAACTAAGACGAAGACCTATAGTAGTATTCTATATCTAACTATAAATACGTCTCTTATAAAGTAAGAGACTTCTATCTAGCTAACCTAACTTAACCTAGCCTACTAGCTCGCTTATATAACTAGTTAAAAACTTAGAAAGGTAAAAGAGACGATTATAATAATTTAGATAGTAACTTAATTATAGATACTTAGTTAAGAACGACCTTCTTTAAAAGAGAGAGTACTATTATAGAGTTAGAGAAACTAGAGGCTAAGTACGTATAGTACGTAATATATATATACTACTAGTATCTTATATTTAAGCTTTCGTTTCTCTAGAACTCTTTTCTCTTCTTACTTTATTATTCGCTTAATATAGTAGTTTTTATTTAACTTTATATTTATTATAGTAAGTAGTAGTTTACTTTATATAATTATAGATATAAAAGAAGATAGATTATCTAATTATATACTAATCTTTTCTTTAATAACTATCTTAGAGAATTAGCTATTAATAGAATAATTAGTCTTAGATATATATAAATAAGATAAAGAAAATACTACTATAAAATAATCTATAAATTAAGTAAGTTATACTACTTAAATATAATAGTAAATAAGTTAAATATCTAGAAGAGTAAATAGTTATATATATCTTAAAAGTAGACCTATTTAGCTTAGCTAGTAGACGATCTAATAAAAGCTCTATCTAGGTAAAAATACTACGAGTTTATTACTCTCTTTAAACTAGTAGATATTAAGAATCTTATACTAGCTCTTAAGAGAATAGAAAGGCTTAAAAATTAAAGACTATAACTATTTAACCTATACCTATTTTAAAACTATAGGAATAGTTTTACTATTTTCTATTTTAAGACTATAATTACTATATTAATAAGTAAGAAGGTATGTTAGCTACTATAACGTAATAGTAGTTATATAAGTTACTTATTTTCTTAGTAATTATTATAAATTATTAGTAAGGTAGTAAAGAAGATTCTAAAGGATATTAAAACCTAATTAGTTAGGTAGTCACTCTCTTTACCCTACCTCAGAAACCAAATTCTGACTCCTACATAAGGCTCTCACCCAACCAATAAATAAAGCGATAAGAGTTTCCTCGTCTTAAAATCCTCACATTGCACTTTTCAATCCTCCTGTCCCCTGCTACACCTACTTATTCTCAATGCGCGGAACACACAGCCATGGTATAACACGACAAGAGTGGCATTCTCACCCCACCCCTCGGACTGAGGAAATCTTGATTCATTCATTTTTAATACTCTCGCTACCCCTTTTCATAGTCTCCTCATCTCCTATTCCCCCACAGACCTATCCCCCACGAATCTAAACAATCCCCTCCTGGTCGCGGTCAGCAATTGAATGACTCGCGTCATCGCCGTCTCGTTTCAGTGACATGAGGGTGAAATTGGTGCTAGAAATCAGGTATTAGCAGGGATTCTAGGCCAGAGATAGATACGCGAAGCAGGAAAGAAGATAGGCGAGGAGGTAGATTCCCTACTTATTCCTAAAATTTCCCTTCCTAGCCGACCTAGCAGCCTGTTCATCATACCCAGCCCCACTAACAATCAACAGATTTGGAATCCCATCCTCAAAACTAGTCAGCCTAGTCCCACGAACCCTCTCCGGCGGGTTGCCTAGCCCCAAGAATCTCCTGAGTCGCTGATTCCAGCTCAATTGATTGTTTGTAGATTCGATATCAAGGAAGGTGCTGTTGTGGCAGGAATTCAGGGATGTGGTATCGAAGTCTTGGAGACGGAAGAGCACTTGCCACAGAGGCCAGGTACAGAGGAGGTTGGCGAGACAGAGAGAGTCGGAGGCTTCGCGGATGTACCAGAGCTTGTACCGTGACATGTGAGGGGAGGTGAGCTTGTAGTACCTAAGAGAGAGCACGAAGACATTAGCTAAAGAGCTACAGAGATCAGGGGAGTGAAAAGTTAGGTAAGACTTACAGGTTCAAAGCAACCGCAACAAAAATAAAGCCGCAAAAGCAGAAAGGGACAAGGACAAGCAACTTGCGGTTCAAAGTCAATCTTTTGCCCCAGATCATCTTTAATGGCCCTGCCATAAGGAGAAGCCCTGTGGAGATGTTGAAGATAGCCTGTGCGATGCTATGGTAGGTGTGTGCGGCGCATTGGGGATTCGTGACTGGTATAGTCCAATACATTGGGAAGGGGAGGCAGAAAACGAAGAAGTAGAGCGCCTCGGTGACGATGAAGCCGGTGGCAATATAAACCAAAAGAAGCCACATGTATATCCCGTATGCTTTGATAAGACGGCTAAGAGGTATCAGTGATGTTCATGCTTGGGAAAGCCTAAGGACCTACCAGCTTTTATGCAAGAAGAGCCAAATACAGATCCTAACGGTCCAGGTGGTTACAAACATTGCTTGTTCAATCCCAACGAGTTTAGAACCATTGACTCGATCTGCGATAGGCATTGGGTCGGTAAGGATTCCCTCGGCCATTGAGACTCGATAAAAATTCGGGGAATAGTCGACGGAATAGTTGATTAAGACAAGCAGAGCGCCATAGCCAATCTGTTGAAAAGTTGAGCGATCGTGGGATACAATGTGTTACGGAGTGATCTTACCATCGAGAGCACCATGACGAGGTCATCGAGTTTGAATTTATGCAGGATGAAGAGTCGGTTCGTGCTACAAGCCTCTAATTAGCGACCAAGCCTTCACTATCTCAAGCGTCGTTCGCGTAATCAGGGGGAAACGCGACTCACATCCGCCAAAGGAAGAAGGTCACAGCGACGAAGCCAAAACCAAGGGAGTTGTGGAGAAGTTCCTCGCCAGAAGGGCTCTCCAAGCCACGACGCGCAAGACTGGCAATATCAAACTCCTCGGGTTGGTAAAGACGAGGAGGGCGACCCCCCACAACAAACGGGTAGGGCATTCTGGTGTGAGGAACCTAAAGATGGTTGACAACTTAAACGATTCTAAGGAGGGCACGGTCAAAAACTACTTTTAAATAAAACCGGGGGTCATGCCTAGGCCGTGAAGGAGTATGGCGGCAGCGAATGGGTGAATGCGGGTGGGCTGAAAGCGAGAGAAAGCTACTTCCATCTCAGATATTGGGTGATCTTCGTTTGAGGTTGATTCGATACTTCGGCGTGATGGGTTCAACGTCACTGATCGACCAACAGAAGAGATTGTAAAGAAAGAACGCGAAGGTCACGGCTAAAATTTAGGTTCAGTCACCAAGTTGACTGCAAGACGTGAGAGATACTGTCCCCTTCACTAGCGCCCTTTGGCGAGACTTCGGCCTTCTGTTCCCCAATGAACATTTCATCACATTGCTAATACTAAATAGGATAAAGGAAAGGTAGAGAAGGAGCTAGAAGGGGCAGAGCATGATTCCTTAGGAGCTCCTCGGCAAGCAATCGATCATGCAATTCGAGAATCACAAGCTGTATACAGTACAACTGAGACCACTAAAATCGACCGTCTACTAGATTTCCCTGTCAAACTGCTATGGATGTGTTTGATCAACCAATCTCTAGGATCTAGGTCAAGCCCCTGGATGAAGCGAGTTGGCAACAGCTTCTCACTCGGCTCAAATCGTCTAAAGCGATTCTTGCGTCCAGCGAGTCTGCCAGCAAAGGTTCCTTCACCGACTGCATTCTTTTCCATTCTTATCAGGCGGCAGTCCAAAAAGGCTTTTGGAAGAAAATAAATGTCCAAAGCTTACATGGCTCAGCAGGTCCCTGTAACCGTGAGAAGTGCCTACGGGGTCTGGATATCGATTGCGAGATGATGGAGCGATGGTCGTTCAACGAGAAACAGCCCATCATTGAAGGGGGCATAGACAACGTTGCCTACGTAGGCTTGGAGCTGGTATCGTGTCGTTTCTTAGATTCGTTGTGCCGTCACGCAAATTCGGTCTATAAAGTCGAGATCATCACCTGCTCAATTCCCAGAAGTTGCTTGATCTTCAAGTATGTATTCGGCAACACTAATATCAAGAATTCTCGCGCGGGAGTACGAGTGTAAGTAGTACCAGAGAATTGGAGTGGCGAGTGATGAGTGATGAAAAGAATGAGAAACCGGCATGAGAACACCAGTCGATTGTTTGAGACACATATTTCACTGCCATAGTATGTCACCAAGGCTTCAAGACGATTACTAGAGTTTGCACACGGAGCAAACACGGAGCAACCAGGGACATAACCAGAGTGAACCAGCAACCAGTGGCGACGAGAGTTTGCCCAAGGGAACTGAAAAGATGCGAGACATAGCTGCGAGTTCTCATAAGCGCAGTACAGGGCTGGGCCTTGTCGACATGCGACGTTCCGTTTGGCTAGACTCGGTAGGCGTTGTGCGAATGATAACCTTTGTATGATACCGGGACTCCAATGCTATGCTCCCTCGCCCATGTCCATGGTAATGTATTTTCAAGACTATGACCCGGCGTAGTTAGGCAGCTGGAGAGATATATGCCCTTAACGCACTTTCAACATTGCCCTCATGCGACTTCAGCAAGTCCGTTGCTTTGATTTTGGACAACTCAAGCTCGTCAATCTGGAAGCTCCCACCATTAGCCAGTGCAATCAGTCTGAGGCGAGTTATGCCCATGACTCCGAAGAGTAGCGCAGCTTTGCGACAGGAGAAAGTGGAAAGAAACAACGTACCAGCAAGGCCACATCTGCCTGGTCCACTTTCACCGCCTTCTTGACGACCTTCGTTTCCTCTTTCTTCGCAGTTGTGCCATTGGGACCTCGAGTATCAGCCAGTCTATCCATCGCCTTCCGTACAGCTTCTTGGTCGACATCCCTCAAACCGGCAGAGTCGTCATTGCGAGGGGCGTCGAGAGACGAGAGCGCTGCTGCTGCTTTGCGATCTTCTGCAGATTTGGCAACTGGGACCTCATCCTCCACATCTCCTGTTGTAGCGCTTTCGGCGATAGCTGGAGGGTGTTTGTCGGCCATTGTGTAAGTCGAAAGGAGTTGCAAAGGCAGAGTTTCGGCGATGGAAGACAACAAGAAGTGTGAATGGAGGGCGAGCTTTGTGATATGGGTGATATCGAGGTTGAATTGAGCTCGACGGCAACCCGAGGACGAAGTACTGCCTCCAGACCCGTAATAAATGTTAAATCTGCCCACATAAAAAATGTAAATGCGGGGTGGATCCTGCGTGTATTCAGCCAATCACCTATTTCAGATATTGCATTTTAGTCTTGAATCGGTTAAATCCTCTTGGAGCGATTACATCCCTGTACGGATTACCGATACTGCCAGACGCTAGTCCTAGACCGGAAAACTACTAGTACCTGTCCTCACCGCCGTCGGCCTGGGCTGGATCGGGAAAAGCGCCTCCCAGTCTCCGAGCTGTCTCCTTCAAACGCCGACATTTTCTCTTTGTGGTACGGACGAGATCCTAAAACACAACTTCAACCTCATGTCATGAAGCACACACAAAAACATTACTGTCGCCGTTTCATTCTCTGCTTCGCCTTCCCGACTTCCTGCCCTCTGGAGACCTTCCCTTTGGACCCCGTCTCTCACTGCAATGGCTAGTGACAAGACTTCAGTTCACTCCTCTGGCAATGGAGAAGCGCCGCACCACCAGACATGGACGCCAAGTTCCTGGAAGTCCAAGCCCATCAAGCAAAGTGCTGTCTATGAAGACCAGAAACAAGTCCAGAAATCACTCGCAAAGCTGAACCACCTCCCCCCTCTTGTCCCTTTCTCGGAAATCGACAGGCTCAAAGATCAACTGCGAAAAGTCGCTGAACGCGAGGCCTTCCTTCTCCAAGGTGGTGATTGTGCCGAATTATTCGACTACTGCACCCAAGATGGTATCGAGTCAAAGATGAAATTGTTGCTACAGATGAGTCTGATCTTAATCTGGGGATCACACAAGCCAATTGTACGCATTGCACGGATGGCAGGCCAGTATGCCAAGCCTAGATCAAGTCCCATGGAGGTCGTGGAAGGAAAAGAGATTCCCTCGTTCCGTGGGGATATTTTGAATGGATACAAGACGGATGAGAGATCTTTGGATCCCGAAAGACTCGTTGAGTGCGTCTCCATGCATTGCCCAATTCCGTCATACTAACTGGTACAGTGCATACTTCCACTCAGCAGCAACCCTGAATTTCATGCGCGGCTCTATCTCGTCTGGATTTGCTGACTTGCACCGGCCCCTTGACTGGGGTCTTGGACACGTTCGTGATCCCGAGCTTCAGAAGAAATACTCCAACACCGTGGAGCAAATTTTGGACAACTTGGATTTCCTGCGAGCGACTGGACACGATACCGGAAGCCGAGAGTTGAGTACGGTTGACTTGTACACTAGCCACGAGGCTCTCTTGTTGGACTATGAACAGAGTCTCACACGTTCTCACAAGCATGCTTCTAGCGAACAGAACCAAGCAGCCAACGCATCAGGTCAAGAACAGAACCTATTCTACGACACCTCTGCCCATTTTGTCTGGGTAGGCGATCGGACAAGACAGGTTGATGGTGCCCACATCGAATTCCTTCGTGGCATTCAGAATCCAATTGGAATCAAAGTCGGCCCAACAACTTCTTCCTCGGACCTTCTCACGCTCCTTCGAACCCTCAACCCAGCCGTCGAGGTGGGCAAGATCACCCTCATCACCCGTTATGGCTGTGGCAAAGTCTCTACCTTACTACCTGAGCATATCAAGACAGTCGAGACCAGCGAACACGCCTCCAGCGTTGTGTGGCAATGCGATCCTATGCACGGCAATACAAGATCGACATCGACAGGAACCAAGACTCGGCAGTTTGCCGACATCTTCTCGGAGCTCCAGCAATCAATTGCGATCCATAAAAAAGCAGGTAGCTATCTGGGCGGAGTTCATCTTGAAATGACTGGCGAAGCAGTGACAGAATGCACAGGCGGGAGTGAAGGTCTTGACGACGACGACCTTTCTCTGAACTACACCAGTTTCTGCGACCCTCGCCTAAACGAAAAGCAATCAGTCGAACTCGCTTTCATGATTGCTAGTCATTTGAAGGAGGACAGGAAAGAAAGAAGATGGAAAGCCTAAAAACTAACACCACCAAGATCCTTGGATCGTTGAGGTACTACACACCTCGACGAGTATTGCCTCATGGTGAATTTTTTGTAGTCACAATGAAGCTAGAACTCGACTGCTAGCTGATCGACACAGCGAGATCAAGCAACTAATGGTCATTACCACACATCTGCGGCCAAATATGGCACGGACATCGCCTTAGGAAGTAAAGAATAAGCAGGCGACATGGGGATGCAAGTTCCTTGGCCTCGATGCTCCCGAAGCCAAGCTCGAATTGCAGGTCGCAGTTTCCAAAGCGTTGCTGACATTTTCGTCTTTCCCTCGGAGCGTTTCTCGTCGGCGATCTCAATCTTGATGTGATCTTATGAGAAAATTCACCATCATGATACCAAAAGAAACCCAATTCTAGATAGCGATCTTCCTAGCAGATAACGACGCTAGCTCAAATAGCAACAAAATTCCAATCAAGAATCATCCCCAAAATCCTTCGCCAAATCTAGTGCCACAAGTGATGAGAGAGACGACCTCTTCATTCTAACTTCAGTCTTGAGCCGTGGAAGTCAGCTGCTAAGTATCCAGGACGAATTTTCTTGTTGCGGTAACACACAATTTATCCGTCTTGCAGGTTCCAGTATATTCAAAGTCCAAAAATGCTGACATTGGAATTTAATCATTGCTCTAATTTCCCACGAGGAATCTCGTGCTCTAAGACAGCGACACGATTCGCCAGGACCTAATACGGTCGGAGGGAGTATTAATTCCTTGCGCTCCTAGGGGCAAAAGCTATACCGATATAGACGAAAGACACCTACTTCGACATGTACGCGCACGCCTAAATGATACTGATAAACAGGTCATTATAGCCTGTGATCTAACCTGTAGTGCTATCACGGTGAAGAGGATTCTCAAAGAGCATGAATCACTAATTGGCGATATAAACCCCAGTCCTTTTTGATACAGAGGCTTGCCAATATGAGGTTGGCATGGTGTAAAAGATATCAGTAAGGAATGCAGAGGAATAGGGAATGTTTCTGTAGAGTGATGAGTGTTCAGTAGAGTGGGGGCGGGGCAAGGCGCAGGAGTGGTGATTCAAGACTCCTGCCCAGAAAATACGACCCAGAGGTGGTCTAAGCCTACAAGATCGGAAATAATATGAAGATAATAATATGGGGATGTTTCTGGGATCTCAGCCGGAGCGACCTCTATGTCCTAGATCGGGATTTCGAGTTCAAAATTCATGTCTATGGCTACCTTGTCGTCCTTAACGACCGGGTAGGCTTAAACAACATAGACTATTAGGGTGTTGACTATATATTTATACAGAATAATGCTTCTATTCATACTAACCAGTCTGAAAACTAATGGTTTATAGACCATGGTATAGAGCGAACTGATTAGCAGCCTTACAGTCCTGATCTTAACCCGATTAAGCATCTCAAGTGGCCCCCGAATAAGCTACTAGCTAAGCAGCAACCCTGAGCCCTCGACTAGTTCTAGTGGTACAGATAGTGAATGTCAAGCTATGCAAGACAGTAAGAGGCTCTAATGGATTGCTAGGGTTATATTACAAAGGAAACCTTTGATACACTCTACCGGCTTATGCCTAGTAGGGCGGCGGCCTGTATTACAGTAAAACGCTAGATAAAACTCTACATATACTAGTTCTTAACTCTCATGGGTATTAGGATATCTGTAGATTCGTTGGAGAACAAGATTATATGTCCTAGATTAGAACAGAGAATAAGTTAGATTATAGGACACTGGGTCAAATTCCGCGGAATAGAGCCCGGTGCCCTAAAGTTTCAACACGCGTTCTTGTAGCAGTTAAATATCTTGTTATTAGGATGGAAAAAAATCATCTATCCCTTTAGTCGTGGTAAGATATAAATAAGTTAGGCGAAGCTTCCTCACATTCAACCAGGTCTAGTACACAATCCTTTTCTCCCACTACTACTTCACAACTCCCAACCCCCCGGCTCAGCCCCACTCAAAATTCGTCTCCTAACCCACTTCTGAGACAACTCCCCTGCATCCTCATCTCCATAATAACTCGTCGGCACGTTCACACGTCTAATCTCCATCCACTTCCCGATTTTGGCCCTCGGGATACCGCTGCGGTGGTCGGATTCAACATTGACTACAATCACTAAGAGCTTCGATATTGATACGTCTGTCTCGTCGTTTCTAGCTTTCATCATCCTCCCCCACCTCCGCTCAAAATCCTCCTCCTGAAGCCCATAAGTACGCACTATCACTAGCGACTCCAGGTCCGGCATCCTCTCCAGCGCAGACAGGAAGTCATCCGTACAGACATCCGGGCTGTAGAGTGCAAGATGACGGAGCTTGGGGAGGGGCGGGAGGGTCCCTGTGGAGATGTTATATGAACCTTGGAGATCGCAGACGAGTTCGAGGTTTGGTAGATTTTCCAGGGATTTGCGGAGCAGCTTCTGGGAGCGTGTGCCTGGTTCAATTTTCAGGTTTTGTTAACGGGGAGGGAGGGGAGGGGATGGTGCGTACCTAGAGTTCTGAGTGGTAGGTTGATGACTAGATGTGTGAGCGTTGGTGCGAGGTATGATAGCAGCGTGCCCATATCGTCGATGATAGGTTTTATCCACAGGTGCTCATCTTCCTCTTCTTCAGTCGTTATAAAGAGCCTCCTTGGCCTGAAGGCCAGGGGTTGTAACAAGCGCTTTACCGACAACGACCCCAAAACATCTTCGCCATCGTCATCATCCTTTCCCAAACCAAGCGCAACGAGTAGCCGCCAGAGCGGCCTCTCGCAATCAATGTATAGACAATATCTATACAGCAACCTCACAGCAATAGGCCGTATCGCGCGCGAAGTTGAAGTGAAGGAGATGAGGGTTGTGGTTGTAGGGTGCGAGGGTGGGAGGGCGATGGGGATTGGGTGTGCGGGAGTGAGGGTGTCGATGATTTGGAGCACAAGTTCGAGGGGCAGGTTGGGGGGACAGATAGACGTTTTCATGGTGAAGTTTTGGTGAAGGAGGTGTGTGAGAGTTCTTGTGGTGAGGTGAGATTTGTGAAGGGATGTGGGGGTATCAATTATGAGCATATACCTATCAATCACTGGATCTACAGTATTATGGGTTGTGACCGGTATGAACTGCATGGAGAGTACAGCTGGCTTAATAGGGCCGACCGCTCTCTAGTATAACTTGGTTTGTGTAGCTAGAGGTTTAATTTGGAGGGGACTGTAACTCACTCAACCTTTTCTTTACACTTAGCAACTTAAGAAATTACATTAGCTTGCCTCTAATCAAATCCAAAACCATTGAAGTCTTGCTAGTCTATGCTATATATGACGTCCATATGAAAGATAAAGTAGGTCAGGCGTAAATGGTGAATCGAAATGCTGCGTCCTTATATGTAATGCGAAAACAATGCCATAAAACCCTCGCACCCTCCGAAACCACACCCGCACCACCAACCTTCATAACATGCTCACTCCTCTTCTCTGTTATCTCCTCAATATACACCCCATATTTACTCATATTCCACAATCTCCCAAAGCCATAAACCAAAATCGGAATAAGTATCATGACCACGCCTTGACACAAAATTCGCCTAATTGGTAAGGCTACCGGAACTCTTAAACATTAGAGCAGCAATCACCGGGAACCTCGCCTCAACCATGCATCCTAGGAAATTGTTCGCTGCTTGGGCGGACGTGGCATGGGCCGTGGGGGCTTCGATAAGGCAGTTGACGGCATTTTGGAAGATCAGGATGGAGCCTGTTCCTATGTAAGCAGCGTGCGTCAAGAATTGAGATGACGGCTGATTTGGTGACACGAGATCCACCACCGAACCAAAACAGACCTGCTGAGAATGATAGGAGGGAGTGGGGCTTGGGGATTATTACGTTCGCCACGGGAATGGGCGGCATCGAGTTGCTTCCAGAAGGTACCAATGGTACAGAACCTGTATACAAGCCGAAAATGTTACACTAGCAAGGACGGGAAGAAACACGAGAGATGATTGTACCGGCGTCCAGCCTCGAGCCTTTTCGAATCCGATGGGAAGACTTCGGATAGAAGATACAACATAACACAGGCCGTAGACGAGAAAATTATATTGATAGCAGAAGAACAATGGGCTCCGTAAAAATGAGACGCAAAGGTAGAGCAATGTGTTTTTTACTATCAGGTTGGCAGTCAGTAATTCACTTTCGCTAGGGCCCGATATGCACAGTTTCTAGTTGTATGGCGGAGGTGGTTAGCTTTGGGAACAAGAAGAATTAGCCTGTAGATTTCCGCGGGGGAGGGTTGAGAGAAGACGCCCGTGGAGAAAACAGCGAAGATAAAGCTTGCGGTGATGTATTCAGCCCGTCTCCATCCAAGATAGCTCGTCGTGAGGACGCTACTAACCAGAGGGCTAACGGTAGGGCCACCGACAACTACCAAAGAATAAGTAGCTTAGTATTAAAAAGAAGATTAACAATATTGACGGGCTTCGCATACACTATAATAGCAAGAGCTCTATCATGGCAGCCTCACAAACCCGCCATTGGGCCGACGTTTGAAAGCTGTGCCGAAGCCATTAAACCAATAAAGAAACGACAAAGCATAATCGCTTGCAGATTTTCGGCCATAGCAACTCTGATGGTGAAGATCTATCACGTTATAGGTGCTTTCAATTATTCGAGAAGAAGTGTGATTTTGATGAAAACAAGGCTAGAGGAGTTTTACATACAAGGGGCACCACAAGATCCCAAACATTAAATAAGCTGCAAGCATAGATAGCTTCATCGCATACAATTCCCAGACAAAGTACTAAAAGTAATGGATTGAAAGAAGTCCTGAGGGTCAATAGCGAGAGTCCGTGAGTGGTGACTTCAGTGCTTACGTGAAATTGGCAAGACAGCACTTCGAACGTAGGCGAGAAGGACGAGGAGGGGAAAGCAGTTCCTATTGCTGTAGGAGTAATCCGAATCTTGCGTTTGATAGGCCAGCCGAGTAGATTTGCTAGGTAATCGGCCATCCCAACCCACAATATTATGATCTATATCAGTTGTTGTCGGAGCATCCTCAAAGTTGGAGGCGGATGAGCTTGATTGAGACATATAATATTAGAATTTGAGGAGACTTCTTCGAGCTGTAAACGTTCGACCGAACTGGTGGCAGTGAGAACCGCTTGAAAACTTTATCGGCCAAGGCTTCATCTTGTATTCATATTGAACTGCCGTTTTCGCTGAGCAGGTTGTTGAGTTTGACCTTATCCGTGAGCCCAATAGCCTTGTTAGAAAATCGGGTTTTGCGAGACTCGTGTGCATTGCCAGATTTCAGGCAATCGGAAGAGCACGCTTCTGAGAGACGTGAGAATTAACAGCGGCGAGGTAACTATTTACGAAGTAGCGGGTGTTCACGCCTCAGCCTTATGCATTTCGTAATTAATCCAGATACCAGTGAATCAAGAAAGACGTAAACCAGGTCCGAAAGCAAACATCTTAAATCTGCGAGAACGCGCCAAATCGCCGCACAGCCTCTATCAATTGCACTTGCGAATGATGATGACTTTTGATCGTAATACGTATCAATCTGTATCGGCTACAGAATGGAAATAGTCAGTGTTGACTATTTATCTGTTATCCTTGCGCCGGGGGCCCAACCAAGAGAGCATCTAGCTATGGGTGACGTTCCCGGCATGACTAGAGAGCCGACTTTTCATTGGAAGATTCCTGATCCGAGGTACCCTCAGGCTGCATAGGTTGCCACTCCCTTTGTCTGACAGGCCGCGAGGTCTGTTTGATTATAGCTTCAGTTTCCACGCATTCGCTTTCCAAAGTGTTGGGCATTTCCCAAATGATAGCTTGCAAGTCGATCCGCGGTCTCCCATAGTGGTGTTTGCTCATTGCGCTAGCATCGGCCCCGTGAACAAGAAAGAGTTTAATAACCAGTAACCACGTTCTAACCTCTGATGTCCATCGTACGGTGCGTGGGTCCTTTAGATTGGATAGATGCTCGTCAGAATCATACTTGGACACGAGCGACAATAGTCCCGTGAGAGCCTCTTCCCAAGGCGAGTGTCCATGAAAGGCAAAGTTCGGATCTGTCCCAGCTTCCAATGCCCGTTTCACAACATTTGGGTCAGGAACCTGAGCCTCCCCCCCAACTTGCGTTGGGCGAGAATAGCAGGTGACAGTGTGAAGAAGCAAATGGTAATTTACGTCATAGTCGACTATTACTCTGGTCTGATCTTTGCTGGCGACATAGTATTCAAGACCGACCACTTTGGCAAGATCATAGAAAGATATATCTTGGTGATACGCCTTCGCGCCACTGATCTCAATGCCGTAAGTCCAATGTTTGAAGTAGACCACTTCTTCGTCGAAATTTTCAAATTTGGAGCGATGTTTACCCCCAGGCCTTCCACGGATGCTTATCCGTTGGCTTTGTTCAACAGCTTCTTGCAAAGCTGTAGTGAGCTGACTTTTCGACAATGGCGATTGCGATATAACTTGCTTCTCTGGGCTACCTCGCCTGCTCATGTCAAATTCTCCACTTGATCGACAATCAAAATGTTGGTCAGAGACATTCTCAGAATCGGGAGTGATAGGTCTCGTATTTCTGTCCTGACTCCCAATTTCATTCTTGCTCGCTGGCCGTCGAATTGTGCTGTCGTCAGTGACTTTCTCCAATCGCCCATGCCTCTCTCGTCCATCCAAAAGCCGCCATTGATATGTAGCGGTAGCATCAAGTTGATCTAGCAAGGAAGGAAATCCTGCTCCAAGAAACTTTTCAGCCACTCCCGCGTAGTGCAAGGCATCTCGGATGAGAGACATATCCAAAGACTTCTCGATGTTGATATTCAACGCTTTGAGTCGCAGCAAAGAGGATCGCAGTAGAGACATATGGGGACAGAATCTTGTCCCGGCAGTGTGCTTGATAATTGATTCCCAGACAGATGGCTTCTTGAAAAAATCGGAAACTGTTCTATGCAAGCAAACAACCCGCGCATCGGGTGCGATGGTCGAAAACCTGGAATCGTATGACTCGAGCAGACCGGAACACACGCCCTTGAGTTTGCTATCCATGAGTTTACATCGTTCTTCGATTTCGCTGCTACTCAAAGGTCGAATGGATGCATTTAGAGTTAACAGTCTATCCTCGTCTTCTGCCCAGGACAATTGAAGAAGCGTGATCTGGCGACTAGCAGAATCCCTCTGTGCCGCTAGGACAATCTGGAATATCTGTGAAGCCTGTTCCGCATAGAATGGGTCTGTTCGTGCGAGCATGTGTTCATAAAGAGGCTCGAGATCGGCAGGTAAAAGTTGTAGTCGCTTCTGAAGATCTGAAATACGATTCCGATCACGAAGTCCTTGGAGTAAGGATTTGACCACCAACTTGACCCAAAGAAATACCCCATTGGCTTTATCCACAATCTGCCTCACCAAGGAACTAGGTTGGTCCGGACTCTTTTCGGATAGTCGTGCCATGTGTCTATTATTACCCAACTTATCCTCCACATAGTGGCTAATGTCTCCACGGGTGAGATCTTGAAGTTTCAAACTTGGCCAGTGCTCGAATGCCGCCTCGAAAACCACGAGAGGACGACTGGAAAGGCACATCTTAACCCCTGGCTTATGAGAAAATTCAAGAAAATAGTCTGCCATTTCCTTGTGGTCCCCATTGTACTCATCAAGCCCATCTATGAAGAAACAGAGCTTGACCCCTTTTCTTTGACATTCTTCGACGAGTAATCGAAATGCTTGCTTAAGACTAGCCAGTGTCCAAGAAACACTCTTGCGCCTGTGCAGCGACGCCTTTAATGGGCCAGTTCCTTGTCTCATTGCCGTTTTCACATCAGAATGGCAAGTGTCCCAAAGACCTGGAAACACTTTTGGAAATAAATCCCGATTTCCGTGGAGCATTTCGAAGAGTAAAGTACGTAGTAAACCACGCTGTGAACGCTGTTCCTTGCTCCCGCTGTTCCAGAAAAAGAAGCCACACATGTCGTAAGACGATGCACCCGCCCAGAGCTGTAATTCTCGGCGAGTTTGTGCATTGTTGTAGATGTATTTCATCAATGTCGACTTTCCCGACCCAGCCTTTCCGTTTATCCAATAAAGACCATTGTCATTCCGAAGCCATTCCGCAAAATCGCCCCAGCTGTTGTCTTTACTGGGAGATGTCCTGTAAATCCACTCGAATGTCTGGTCATAAGCCGGCTGGACGTCTTCATGACGATCTCGAATGCTCGAAAAATCAAGACTTTCCAGGATTGAGTTCTCAATCATAAACAAGATCATTTCTTTCTCGACTAGTGATCCTGCAGCGGAAAGTTGTAGTTCCTTGGTAAAGTCACCATCTCGATCGTCTTGATGCCGGAGTGTCTTCAGCGCGCTACGGCTTCCAGTTGTAGAATAATAATGATATCCCTGAAGCCGTGCTAGATTCCCCACCTGATTTTGCAGTTCCCCCGCAAATTCTTCACGGGCATCGAGAAACGTATCGATAATTGACTGTGTCGCTGTGGTTAATTGATGGGAGGTTTCATTTTGGTTCCTGGCAATCGTCTGCATTGTTCCTCTATACAAATTAGTACTATTCGGCATGTCGAGGTTTGTATAGCATGCCTGAACGACAACAAAACTCTTAACTCAAGCTCATTCCTAATCTCGGATAACTGAGCTGCAAGTATATCGAATTCTTTCTGGTCCCAGCATTCTCGCAAGGCCTTCTTGAAATCTTCCCAAGTCTGATGGGGCGTGCCGTTTCTGACCTTTACTTTGGCTAGGGGTTCCAGAAGCTGCTTTGCGATGCCCTGACAGCTTTTACAGAGGTCCTGCAAGGCACATGCGTCGACAGAGACATCCTTTTCGTCGCCATCAATTCTAGAGAAGCTATGTTCCTGGATAGAAATCTCGAGGTTCTCGGTTAGAGACACTAGGTCTAGCCTTAGAGTCTTAACTAGCACGTTGCCAGACAACGCCCCAGTCGCCGAATTGTATATCTGCCGATTCTGGGAGATCAGCTTAGAGGTGAAATCAACAATATGAATAGCATTGGAGGCCAATGAAAAGGCGGATATGGGATCCATGGGAAGCGGTCGATACAGCCAATATGGCGTAAAAGATGGCGAGAAGGACGCCGCGGCTTCACGAACGGGTTCAAATGGAAAGTCCCCTCACGAGTGGTGATACCTGTACTGGTCCATGACGAATGGCATCCACGGAATGACAGATTGACAGACTAACAGGCTGACAGTACGCCCCCGTGGTACAGATCCTAGCCACATCGGCCATGAGCTGGCACGATGTACTACATATACGTAGTACGAGTCTAGACGAAGCAAATAGAGAGTCGGAATTCATGTGCTGTGTTGTGTTGTGTTACGGTGGCAGTGGTTGTGGTTGTGGAGATGAAATTTCAGGGAACAACCCGAACCTTAGGGGGACTGGGTCAGGTGATAATATCAGGTGATAATATCAGGTGATATGGTCAGGTGCATAGTCAGGTGACTGGGGTCAGGTATTTGGGTATTCAACAAATGTGATTTCCGTCCTTCGTTCAACATACAGAGTAAAGCGCCCTCGCACCACCATATCACGCACAGACAGGTTCGACACGAGTTCGACAACATCAGGAACGAAACAGCCATCTCTTCACGATTAATTTGCCCTGATAGCCTTCATCATGTTCGATGAGAGTAATGGCATTCACTCTCGTGGGGTTGATGTTCCGGCAGAGGCCTGCCTTATCAACACGCAATGGGAAACACATTGCCGAGCAACACAAATTTGGGCAAACATTATATTATTACAGTATGGTATGCTCCAATTGTCTGTATGCGGATCTTCTGCAATTTGGCTGACCCGGTCTTCAGGTTACAAACCACCGTGCGATCATCCAAAACTGTCCTCAGTAGCCACCGCGACCTCCATAATCACCCTGTCCACGTCCGAATCCTCGTCTGCCAGCAGAAGGTCTACCGTGATGTGGAAAGAATGACAAGTCCCTCCTTGAGATGTCGACTTGCATAGGATTCACCCCTTGGGCAATCTCCACCCGAGGCTCTGCTCGCTGCCGCAACCACAATGCCTGATTCTGCGAGACTGGCATGGAGGAATATCCGTTTTTGATGCTCTCTTCGATACACCGTCGGAGGAACTCCGTGAAATTTTCCGCGCCTGGGATGGGCAACCCCATTGCGACGAAGAAGTCTGGGAAATTGTTGACTTCGTGGATTTTCTTGATGCTATTCGCCAGTCCTTTCGCGGAACCTCGAGGAGGTGCTCCATGCCGGGCAAATGCTTCGTCGCGCAATTGAGCGAGTGGCTGTCGAGGACGACCGACTGCCGTAGCTCGGAAGAGGTTCAGGAACATTAAGAGCCGATATGAGGTCTTACCGGCTTCGAATGTGGTCTTGAGTCGATATTTTGACATGGCTGACGGCTCCATGTACGCAAGCTCTGCTCTGTTGGCCCCCTTTTTGTCCAGCATCCACACGACGTTCCGAATGATGGTCTCCTTGATGATAGATTTGAGCACCCCCTGCGTCATCTCTACATCGCTGATAAGAACGGCTACCAGAAGTAGACCTACGTTGGGGCATGCTTCCTTGGATGTTGTGCCACCAATAAACTTTTTAAGACCATCATTTGCCGACTGGATGATGGATTTATCCTCAGTCGCGAGGCACGACAGTAAGTGGAAGAGATGAAAGTACGATTCAATAGCCTTTTCGGAGGCATAGGTCAAAGTACTACTTGGCTTCCTAGAGTATGGGTAGTATGAACCTTGCCGAAGAGGAGCGGAAGCCTTTTGATTCAGTTTGACAACCACATCGTTCATGAAATGGTAGACCACCTGCACGGATTTTACATCTCCAAGATTCGCTGCCGCCGCGATCCAACCTAGATGCTCGATCGCATTATTTCTAACGCGTCTCCAATGACCCTCTGATATCGGCAAAGGTAGCCATTTATCGAACCCCAAGCCTTGAACCGAACGTCGGATTTGGTGTTTTTTATATCCCTCCTCCGACAATAGGTCGAACTCGGACTCAATCGTTTTCTTGGCTCCTCCCCCAGTCAAACTGACGCCCACTCCAAGATTCGTCGACATGTAATCAGTCTTGAAGCAAAAGCACTGTAGCTCTCGAGTTCGGATAACGTCATAATTGGTGACAACCTTGCCAATCTTTGACCATGCTTGAGCAAATGCCATCATGTCCTCTGTATCAAGTCGCTCGCAAAGAAGCAACGGTATCTCATCTGGCAACTTAGCATCGACTAGATAGCATGGAGGATCGCCCACTTCCATCGCCACCGAAGTGGAAGCCTCCGCCACATATTCACTTGCTCGTTCCCCAAGTGAAGGCCAGTGATGTTCTGCAGCTAAACCGGAGGTGGGAGGTAGGCGTTGCCGCAAAAGTTGACCGGCCGATCTTGGTTTGGGATATTGACAGTAATAGCACTCATATGACTGGAGGAGGTGTTGGTGATTCCCTCGGTATGCAGCAAGGTCTACAGACTGTCCTCCACCGACTTGCTCAATATTCTCGCTACTGAAAAAGCTCAGGAGTTGAATAGCAATCGCTTTCAGCGTATACGCTGGAGTGTAGCCTTCGGTCGTGTTCAAGATGGATGCGCAGATGTAGTCACCGAAGATGTTTGGGTGACTGATATCTGAGTTCATTTTGATGGTCGGCGGCGAGAGCGGATAGCTGGATGGAAACTCGACCGTCAGATGCATGTCGCCATATGCTTCGACTGTGAGAACTAGACACGCTGCGCTCAGATCGTCACCCTGCACGTATAAGGCGGTGTTTGGGTATGGCATTGTTTGCAACTCGGCAATATCCTGCAACAACCTTTTGCGCAGCTGTTGCTGAGGAGCGCTATTCCCGTTGGCCATTGTGAGCTTGGAGGCAGGCGCCCAAAATCGGGTTATGGAGGTTGGCTTTCTGAAGTTGTGTCGTTGATCGGCTCAGGGGAACGAAGGCGATGTCGCTCTTATGGACTAAACGGCCAGTAGATAACGTCCACTTTTGTGCCCTTCGCCAACCCGCTATGGAGGGGAAAGAGTTGTCGGTATATTTGAAAACGAGCTCAAAGGCGAAGAAGTCGCGAGAACAGAGGCGTAGTCTGCCACTCTAAGTCTCATGGAAAGACGGTTCTTTCACAAAAACAGTAAGTCGCAGGCTGTATCTTGCTGTTGGTGAGAAGAAACAGACTTTACAGATCGATGTTTCTACAGCCTGCCTGAACCGTCAACCTTGAAGAGCAGGAAGCCTCATATAAGTAACCAAGAATGAGGCTGTCATAAAGTCTCAGATGAGGCTCTGCAGTCATGGCATCGGCCAATGAGTCACGCCATATCATTGTCAGCTTGTAAGAGATATGCTTCACTGATAAAGATTTCCCATTAACGCATCGGCGAACAGTAGTTGATACAGCCATGTTTTGGAAGGCTTCTTTACTAAGTGGCAGTGCCTTCCACGACCACGCAGTCGCGAACTTGGTCATATGAGTGAGTCTCGACGAATATCGAATGTTTGCGAAGGCGACCTCATGCATTTTGTTCAAAGTCCGCTTTTTCTCCGATTCATTTTCAATTATATCCTTTTCGTTATCCTAGTCTCTTGTCACTTGTCCCAGTTTATGCACGATGCTTATAGGTTTGGTATGTCTGGTAGATTCCAGGTTTACCTCCGTACTTCAGTTCGTCGAAATCGATTGGAGCACATCCCGAGTGGGGCGCAGTGCTGTCTTTTCGTATGTTAAGAGTTGCTGTAGTGGCGTTGCATGGATGATAGTTACCTAAATTGAGACTTTCATGTCCAACGTATGTTTGAGTCTTAGCAACCTCTGAACTTCCCCATTGTTTCAAGTTCCGTACTGTCTAAATCTCAGCAAGGTACAAACTTTTCTTAATCAAGTCTAGCCATCCAGATGTTACTTATCTACCAAATCGTGATGCCAAAGCATTATTTCCTGACTAAGTTTCAGCAGAACCTATGGAATGAAGTGTCACGTTTATGGCCCAGGGGCAATCACATGGGTGGACCGTACTTCAGGGGGTGCTTAGTCATGTAAAATCTCTACATACAACCTGCTTTTAGTAGCGCTCCTTCATAGAAATTAAGCGTCCTTACAAGTTATCTACCTCGCTCATTCTTACATTGCGAGTGCTCTTACGAGTGCTCGCACCCCCCTCTGCATGTCACGTCACATGAAGTTAGACACCAGATCTCTTAAGCTTCGATTCAAGTAGCTCGATTCTCTACTTGAATCTAACAAGGAAGCGGAAGTTAACATATCATACCCCAAAAGTTCGCAGTACGGAGGTTAACATGCAAAGCCATTCTTAGGGCGTTCCGTGTACAAACCAAGCTACGATTTGATTCGGTTGGCTTTGTTTGGAGAATAACATTGCTCTATGCCACTTATTTTGGTTTTATATTCAGTGTCAAACCAATGTTGAGTAATGAACTATGTGTTATAACAGTTATGCTCTTGGTATGCATAGAAGTTTTGTTCGTCAGTTCGGAATAAATTAATTACTGGACTAATCATGCTATAGTAAGAATGCTTGGATCATTTTTCTTCATTTTTGCATCCGTGGTTTAGTTTCGAGTTCCCGGCTAAATTTATCGAACGTAAACTACTCAATTGATATATATTGCTACCAGTTTCATTTTAGTCCCTTATCATCTTCAGATGCCTCAACAGTCGACGACTGTTTCTCTTACTATTAAAGCATGATATTCAAATTAGATTGTACTTGATATTTAGAGGCAAAGTCGTTCTTTCAGCTCATGATGGTTGCCACGCTCGCTCCTTTGTTGCAAGTTGCAACCCCCTCTGAGCTCTCCAGTGGTCTTCCGTAGACATAGAAATCAGCCTCAAGCTGTATATTGCGGAACATTGCAAGTTCTATATCGTCGTCGTCAGTAAGATAACTGCCGGGGCACCTGCACCCCAGATTTCAGCACTAGAAGCTCTTTAGCCGGGCGGGGACGAGGTTCTCCCCTGGTCCAATGCTTGCAATACTTGCGATAGAATAAGGAAAACCACGTTCCGTATATATCACGCTGACATATTTGTGGGGTAGTGAAGTAGTTTATCCAAAAGGCGACCGGGACTTCGAAGATATAAGAATGAAGAAGCTTCCTTGGCTTTCTTGGCTACTTGTTCCAACGAACTACAGTCTGTATCAAAGCTTGTTTTTTTCACTACTGACGCACACTTCTGCCATCATGGTTGCCATCGCCAATCTTGCTCTCGCGCTCTCAGCGTTTGTTAAGACGCTCGCCACCCCTGTATTTGAAGTCAGCGAAGCCGCTTCTAATGACCTCCCCGACTTCGAGGTCGGAGCCGCGAACCTCGCACGTCGCCAAGATTACACACAGAATTACAGGACGGGTGGTAATGTTAATTTCCAATCCACCACGAACGGATACTCCGTCACGTTCTCCGGCGCTCAAGATTTCGTTGTCGGCAGAGGCTGGAGAACAGGATCGTCTCGGTAATATCACCCATCCCCTATCCGCTTCCAGCCCAGTCTTCTCTCGCTAACATTCCACCCAGAACCATATCCTACAGTGGCACCACCACCGCCTCTTCGGGCACAGTCCTCCTCTCCATCTACGGCTGGTCCACCAACCCCCTCGTCGAATACTACATCCAAGAATACAGCAACAACAACGGCGCGGCGCAAGGCTCCAAGCTCGGCTCCTTTGAATCCGACGGCTCTACATACGATATCTGGAAACATCAGCAAGTAAACCAGCCTTCGATTAGAGGCACGACGACGTTCTGGCAGTATATCAGCGTGAGGAGGGATATGCGGCCCAATAATGGAACGATTACTACAGCGAATCATTTTAAGGCTTGGGCGGATAAAGGCATGAAGCTGGGAGCAATGAATTATCAGGTGCTTGCTACGGAGGGGTGGGGGAATGCAGGGGGGAGCTCGAAGAATACTATTAGTGCTTCGTGAGTGTCGGCGGTTGGTGGATGGAGGTGGATGGAGGTGGCTGAGGATGGGGAACGGTAGCTGGGTGGTGTACTTTGGACTTCGTGTATCTATTTCGCGCCTAGCTTGTGCATATCGAAAGTTCTCTATAGTTTCTAGTCTTTTATTTCATTCTCCGATCGAGAATCAACGTTGAAACATCTCTTTAAGCACATGGGTTGAGATCCTCCACGCTACTAAAATCTAAGTCACTTACTTTATCGAGGTTGTCGACCACCATCGAGAAAGTGGTGTGTCGTCATGTTCCCCTAGTTAATTGTTCCGAACTCATCTTCATACTGCAGAAGGATTCCTTTCAAACAGATATCGCCATTTCAATTTCATTCTATGCAGAGCATTCTGAAGTCATGTCTGTCCTTACTCATGACTCTGCTACAAGTTACAAACTATGTTCAAGGGGTCTCGTCAGTCTTGTTATTAGACTGTAATGAATTTCTGTTTCGTGACATTCATGTGTATTGTGGAGTAATCTCAAGAGGAGGTTTGGGCAGCAATCTTGACATGTACTGGACAGCACATTACTGGAGTCCTTGATACCCGGGTGGTTTGCAATTCTAGGTACCAAACTTTAGAGCGCCACTGATGAATACCAATTGATTACTTCGTTGCTCGGGAGTGTCCTGAGCAGCGATCTGTCGCATATTGCCGTAGTTTGTTGACTTCGCTAGGTTTTAGTCTTTCAGCTGATTTATGTCTCCGGCTCGTCATTGGAAAACGAGCAAAAAGGTCGCACACCTCTTCTCTGCAAAAATAAGATCCGATAATTCATCTTAGACGCAGCCTTTCAACGTCAGTTCTTTCGCGCAACACTTTTCCGAGTAAAACAGATGACTACTCAAGCGATCAGCAGAGCTCCCCTAACTGTCATTGTTGAATGAGTTTAATGTTACGGACCGGGAGATGAGGGGAAGGGTAAGTCTTTAACTAGGCGAGATGGATGGGGTGGAGACTCTGAGGTTCCATGAGGTTGTGGAAGAGGAGGTAGGAGTAAGGATTGCGGGATTATGTTGGTTCGTGAGCAGTGGTAATGCAGAAAAGTACGGGATGTTAAGAATGTGAAAGTTTGGTCGTAGTACACCTAGATTCTAGGTGGGTCATAACTACTTGTGTAGAATGTTCTCTACTAAATACAGGAGAATATTATACATTCTCTTATCTTATGGGACATTCAATTAAGCATCGTGGGATTAAGCGGACATTTAATTTGATTGTGCCCAAATTCTAAGAGAATTAGGGAACACGCCATTTGTGTGATGCACCAGGAGCAAATCATCGCGCTCTTACTTTTGATAATCCATTGTCATCTGTAGCGCTTTGTTGTCGGCATTATGCGGTGACTTTGCTTTCTTTTACATCATACCGAGTCTTCATGCGCCTTGGAATAACAGAGAGCAATGGTTTGGGAGGCAATACTGACACGTAGAGTTTCCAACCCCCATATTAAGGAGTGAATAAAAGAGTGGCATTGTTTACTGGTGAGTTAGGCATTTGATTAGAGTATTATTCCTACAGCAAAATAGGAGAATGTGAACAAAGTGACTGCGACAAATATTTTATAATGACCCTTATGAACCAATAATGATTCCTCTGTAGAAGCCCTTCAGGATTTACTTTGTCTTTTCTCTAAACGTAAAATTACACTGTAATACTCAAGTTTCTAAGCGACATCCCTTTAGCAGCCTGTCTGCGAATTTCACTTCTCTCTTCCAGTTCGAATCCTCTCCCGATTGTGAAGTTAAACTTCGAACACTGCATCTTAGCTGGCCATCATTCTCTCCCACGCACTTCAAATGCACCAGAACCCCCCAGACCCTAATTAATGTCTAGTTGTTTGTTCCTCGAAGGAGGCAATCCAAAACCAATACTCACAGGAGCATCCTAAGTCTTGCATGCTAGCGCTACAACAAGTCACGATAAGGTTATCCAATTGTCAAACATCCTTTTAACTAGATGGTGTGCCCGAGGAAATCGATAAAATATTATTGTCCTTGCGGCGGCATTCTGGATCGTAGCTAGAGATCGGGGAAGCTGGGAACTCTTTACTTGGGTTGTGTAGGTAGGATTGATTGATCTCCTAGGGTCACTAGAGGAAAATACATTCTTAATTTGTAATGCTGAGATAACGTGCGGCACAAGCGAGTGGGCCACCTAAGCGAGTGGGCCACACCTGCATCAAATTCACACTCTTTGCCCTTTACCTCGATTTTCTTAACAACTAGCCATGGGAACCCCTTCAAATGAAAGTCATATTATCCTTGCTCTTCAGGCTCTTAAAAACGATCCTAGACTTAGCGTGCGGAAGGTAGCTAAGCTATATAATGTCTCTTGAACGACCCTGACGCGTCGTCAGAACGGAAAACACTCTTAAGCGGAAATAATAGTTAAATCACGAAAGCTTTTAAATCTAGAAGAAAGGACTATTATTTGAAGGGTACTTAAGCTAGAAACCTAAGGATTTCCTATACGAATTAGTAGTGTTAAAGATATAATAAATTTACTTTGTCGTGAACACGACATATTACTAGTTGAAAAGAACTAGGCCGAAAACTTTATTTATTGATAACTAGAGCTCTAGATATAAAAAACACGTTTATAAGATAACTAGAGGGTATTATGTAAGGATCTAGAGAAGATTTAAGCGTAGTTTTAGCTTGTGACTAATTTTATAGCTAAATTTAGAATACGTGTCGAGGATATATATAACTTTAATAAGACCGGGTTTTTAATAGATATTCTTAGTATAACTACTATTATAACTAGCTTAGATCGTACGACTAAGCCTAAACTAGTTTAGCCTAGTAATCGAGAGTAGGTAATTATAACTATGTAAAGTAAACTACTACTTACTATAATAAATACGAAGTTAAACAGAAACTACTATATTAAGTAAATAATAAAGTAAGGAGAGAAGAGAGTTTTAGAGGAACGGAAGCTTAAATATAAGATACTAGTACGTACGTGTCACGTACTATACGTGCTCGGCCCCTAGTTCCTTTAACTCTATAATAGTACCCCCCCTTTTAAAGAAGGTCGTCCTCGACCGAGTATTTATAATTAGGTTACTATCTAAATTATTATAATCGTCTCTTTTACCTTCCTAAGTATTTAACTAGTCGTATAAGCGAGCTAGCGGGCTAGGTCGAGTTAGGTTAGCTAGATAGAAGTCTCTTACTTTATAAGAGGCGTATTTATAGTTAGACGTAGAATACTACTATAGGTCTTCGTCTCGGTTTAGCTATTTAATATAGTAGTAGAGGTGTTATCGTCCTTTACTTATAAGGATTTCTTAAATTTCCTACTTATCGTCGCCTATAATATTAATAGGCGGTAGCTCTAGATTACTTTAGTCTAGTAAAGGATTCTAAGAAGCCTTACGTAATCTATTAGAGGAGAAGACTAGATAGATTTTTATTAAATTAGATAGTTAGAGCTTAAAAGTATTACCTACTTACTAGATAATCTTATATAGGCTAGCCTCTAGAAAGTCGAGCTTACGACTAGGCCTCTGTATACGTAAGTGTTTCTTAGTAAGCTAGATAAAGCCTTCTACTCTAAAATCTACTAGGCGATAGTACTTATTAGCGGAGGCTTTTATACGCTCGTAAGTTAAAGAGAGCCCTCGTTTCGTAGCCTTCTATATATCCTTTATACGATTAGTGAGCGCTCTTACCTTCTCTACGCTTATTTAATCGAACGGGGCTATAATAGGTGTATCCTAGTTAAAAGAAGTACGAGCCGAGTATTTATATAGTACTTCGAATAGGCTCATTTAGCTAAGCGAGTTATATAGTAGCGTGAGCTAGGTATAGTCTATTATAGGTAGTAGCTCTATCTAATTATCTTAGTAGTAGCTAATAAATAAGCGTAGCCTTTATTCTAGGTACTAGTTTATAATTTCGGTCTATCCGTCTATCTATAGGTAGTAGGTAGTAGAAAGCCTTAGCTAAGTTCTAAGTACACGATTAAACTCTTTCTAGAAGACTAAGATAAACTAAGGTCTACGATCTAAAATAATTAACTTAGTAGTACTATAGTAGTAATATACGTAGTAAATATAGAGCCTTACTATATCCTCTACTATAACTATCTTATAATAAGAGATAGATATAGTCTGTTTTAAGAGTCGGTCGACTACTATAAACACGTTATTATACTCTAACTTATTCTTTAGAAAGCTGTAAAAGTCTATTATAATATACTACTAGGGGCGGTCTAGAATAGAGAGTAGTTAAAGTAGTCTAGGCGTCTTATCTCGTAGGCTACTTAAGCGGTAGTAGTTATAATAGTTCTAATAATACTATTAAATGTTCTTTTATATACCTTTCTAGTAGTAGCGTACGACTAGTATTTTATGAGTTTTCTAACGTCCTAGGTAAGTAGTAGAGACTTAGTTATAAGTCTTATAGATTAAGTACGTATATAAGTTCTAGAAGTTAGAAACTATAAGACGGTCGTAGTATAGTAATAGTCTATTTTCTAGAGTAAAGAGACTCTCTACGTTAGCTTCTACTTATTAGTAAATAGCTATAAGTAACTTAGAGGTACGGTTAGTAGTTAGGATTCGGTTAATTATCGACGTTCTAGAGGAAAGAGAGGTTATGTTTAAGGAGTTAATTAGAGCCTAGCTAGTAGAAGTAGAGTCGGGGCGTAAAATTAGAAGATTAATCTAGTTATTTTAGAGTAGTTAAGGTAGCTAGTTAGTCTTCTTTACTAAATCCTAGGCCTCTATTTCCTCTATTCGCCTCGTTAGAACATCCGTACGTGTGTTCTCTTTAGTAGGGCGATATTTAATAATAAAGTAGTATTCTACTAAAGCTTCTACCTAGCGAGCTTAGCGCGCGTTTAGGTTCTTCGAGGTTATAAAGTACTTAAGAGCCTTATAGTCTATATAAATCTAGATACGCTAGACTATACGCTCGAGCTCCGGCCTCTATTCCTTTAAGAATTTAATAATAGCTAGTATTTCCTTGTCGTAAATTTCGTAATTACACTTAGCTAGGGCTATAGTCTTCGAAAAGTAGGCTATAGACAACTAGTACTCGCTATGCTTCTGTGAGAAAATTTCTATAATTACCCTATCTAAAGCGTCGGTCTCTAGTATACTTTCTAGCTCTAAGTTATAGTACTAGAGTAAGAGTACGAAAGTAAGAGCATCTTTTAGAGTCTAGAATACGTGATAATAGTAGTTATCGAAATTAAATAGTATACTATTATAAGTAAGAGCCGTTAGAGGCTTTACGATTACTCTATAATTTCTAATAAATCGTCTATAGAAGTTATAGAAGCCTAGGAACGATTATATACCCTTTACTATAGAAGGTACTTACTAGTTTTATATAATAGTAACCTTTTCCGAGTCTATAGAAATACTATTAGTTAAGATAATAAAGCTAAGATATTTTATCTATATAATACTAAATTTATACTTCTTAATATTAGCCTATAAACTCGTATCACGTAGTCTTTATAGTACTAGCTTAACGTGTATTTCGTGTTCTAGAGGATCGTTTAAATAGATAAGAATATTATTAAGGTAGGTAGTATAGAAGTCGTCTAGATAGTTAAATAGAACGTTATTTATATACCTCTAGTACGTAGTAGGCTTATTTATAAGTCTAAATAGAAGAACCTTATATTTATAGGCGCTATATCTTATATAGAAGGTCGTTAACTTCTCTAAGTTAGAGTTTATTTATATCTAGTAGAATGTCTAGCGAATGTCGAGTTTTATAAAGATCTTAGCCCTAGAAATTCGTACTAGAGTCTTATCTATTAAGAGTAGAAGATATCGGTTCTTACGGCTTAAAGCGTTAAGCTTACAGTAGTTAATATAGAATCGTAAGCTACTATTTAGTTTCTTAATAAAGAGTATAGGAGTAGCGAAGAGTACCTAGCTTACCTTAATAAATCTCTTGTCTAGGTTTTTAAGTAGGTACTATTTTATTACTTCGAGCTCTCGTACACTTATTTTATATAGTAGACTATATAAAAGCTACTTTTCGTCGACTTCTAGAGCGATTTTATAGTCGTATAAGCGATGTAATAGAAGCTAGTCTAAGGCTAACTTAGAAAACACGTCTATAAACTATAAATAGGTCTTTAGTAGCTAGTATAGGTCTTCCTAGCCTACTATTCCTAGAGAGGTCGAGTTTTAGTTAAGAACACGGTCTATCTCGTATAGGCTTGTAGAGAAGAGCTTATTATCGGTCTATTAACTATTTAGGTATATAACGTAACTAGAAATTAGAGAAATGTCTAGAGTAGTAGCTAAATGTAGTTAGAGTGTAAGAGTTAGGACCCTAGGGTGTGCTCGGGCTAAAAGCTCTCGCTAAGTACGAACTCTCGCTAAGTACTAGCTACGAGTAGAATTCGATTTAGTTCGACGCCACTCTATCCTATTACTTCTAGAAGGTTCTAGTTACCTCTTCTTATATATATAAGACTCTATAGAAGCTACGCTTTTATAAGCTCTCTACGTACTTCTTAATTA